>VRLP01001046.1:0-155437 GCA_009660295.1 Lophius piscatorius | reverse complement strand
AAAGACAGGAGAAAACAGTGACACTTTACAATCTATACTGAGTAAACAACAATGGCAGGGTGAATTTACCCACATGTGAGATTGTGATTTAAAGCTGAATTACAGAATAACTCGAGGAAGGAACTGCAGCAGGATAATGTGACAGCTGCTCTCTTATTTTAATTGTATTGTGGGAGCACATTCAGCTCAGATGAACATATTTTTGCAACTGGTTTTTATATTCAGAAAATTATAATACTGAATAAATATCCAGCAGCCTCTTTGGAGATGCTCTGTGTTTGTTTTCTGGGGAAATAAAATACAGATGTTTCAATGTACAGACATACTATCAGGTCCAAATGTAAAGTGCGTTATAAATTAAATATATTATTATTATTATTACTGCCTAATGTGCATTGGCTTTGACCCTTAAATCCTTGCATTTGTCAATTTCCATAAGAACCCTTTTGTGCATAAACCTGCAAAGACAGGAGAAAACAGTGACACTTTACAATCTATACTGAGTAAACAACAATGGCAGGGTGAATTTACCCACATGTGAGATTGTGATTTAAAGCTGAATTACAGAATAACTCGAGGAAGGAACTGCAGCAGGATAATGTGACAGCTGCTCTCTTATTTTAATTGTATTGTGGGAGCACATTCAGCTCAGATGAACATATTTTTGCAACTGGTTTTTATATTCAGAAAATTATAATACTGAATAAATATCCAGCAGCCTCTTTGGAGATGCTCTGTGTTTGTTTTCTGGGGAAATAAAATACAGATGTTTCAATGTACAGACATACTATCAGGTCCAAATGTAAAGTGCGTTATAAATTAAATATATTATTATTATTATTACTGCCTAATGTGCATTGGCTTTGACCCTTAAATCCTTGCATTTGTCAATTTCCATAAGAACCCTTTTGTGCATACACCTGCATCTGCATCTGCCTTGGATCATCCAGTCATGCATAGGGTTGCTCTGCAAGATTTGCAGGATGGCTGTTTTACTTTGCCTCAGATATTGAGGTTATTTGGGGATAGCTTGTCAGCCACATCAAACAGGAAGAACAACAGTTTGCCCTGATTGGTACCCAAGAGTTCCTTCCATGACAGTGATCTCTCCCATTGCCATTTACTTCCACTGTCTCTTACAGAAAAGCCCTCCGCTATCACACGACAGTCCTTTAATAGGTCATAACTTCAGAACAAATCTGTGTTGACAAATGCCTTGGAAATAAAAAAAGACTGGGAAAAAAGGCACTGAGAACAGGCCAAGATTGTTTTCTCTTTTGATATGCATTTCAAGCCAAGGACCTTATTTATAATGTATACACGCGAGCAAGTGTATATTCGAAAATCCTATGTACTTGTATTAGTATGCAGAGACATCACTCTAACTGGTATTGATAGAAATCAATACCTAAGAGACCAACATCATTGAAAAAAATTCATGCCAAGTAATCACTTTTATTTTACTTTTTGTTGTTTTTTAAATCTTTAATCTTAATTGAATACTTTTGGTTTAAAACAAACAAAATGCATACGTTATGCAGTCTGCAGGTTTATTCATAGAGACAACAAGAAGGTGTTCAGGACTTATCCCTGCATTGCCATTGAACGTCTTGGCAGAAACTATTAAATGATCAATAAGTTAAGCGAAGCTAGGAGAGCTACTGACAGTACCAATTGGTCCCCGGGTTACGATCAATATATTGATTCTGCTGGCAGATACTGTTCCCTATTTCTCTATGGATTGTTCCACCATCACACAGTCTGAGGCTGAACACTGTAAGCTGATGGCTGTCTGGAAAGGTCTTGTCCATTCACCCAGTAACACTTATGATTTGGACTCCACTTGTGTGTATATATATAAATATAACTCAAAGGTTATGCTTTGTTTGCCCATATCAGGCAGCGAGAAACTCTCGGTTAGGTTTTTATAATTTTCTCACTCTTCCCTTTTCCCTTTATAACATGACATTTTACCACTAAAAATCAAAGGCCATCTTGGAGCAAAATGAGTCTTCTAACAATATGTTTATTTTTCTCTTAGAGATCTGGTAGACCAGGCCTCACCATTTACATTGCACCCGCAGGTACTCTTAATTGAAGCATTGTTATCAATAAGAATATTCCACTCATTTACAAGACAAAATTGCAAGAACGAATCCAAGGACTGCAATTTTTGATTAATCCTGTTAGTTTGGTTTGCCTCAGGTAACCTTAGAATTTAATTGAAAAAAGAAAATGGAGGCATATTTGTTTTCATCATACCAGCATACTTGCATCATAGTGTTTAATATTCAGCAAAAATACATTTGCAAACATCTAAAAAAAAAAAAGAAAAAAAAGGTGAGCTGCGAAAGATAACACAATTTGACTTAACAAAGACACATGTCACACGGCACATGCTTGAAATAGCCTGCTCACATCTTGTAATGAAAACAATTTCAAAAGTGTGAACACAGACGCAAATACACACACAAACATACACACAGTCAAACCATGTTGCATTGAATGTTCTGAAATGTCAATTCTGGGTCAACAAATCAAAAGATTTGATCTGGTGCAAGAAATGGTGGATTTGATCAGACACCAGTGCTTTGTCTTCAAAGCAGCTTAGATTAGTTCCTTATTAGTTCTTTATTAATGCCCAGAATTGCTGTTGACAAAGAAGACAAATGTTGGAGGGTTATATATGTCCTTTCGGAATAAAGTTTGGCAAGACTACCACTGCATGTCAACTGTGGGAAAGGAACAATCCCTGGTGAGCGCGTGCCCGGCGGCGCTACTGTAAGTGCTTTGTCACAGACAAATCTGTGACGCTGTTTGTTTTCAATGAAAATTCTCAAAAAATTAAGTGGGAAAGTAAGAAATAATGAACTCTACAGACACATCCAAGAAAAAAACATCAGAAGCAGTGAAGGACCGACGCTGTGAACAAATTAAAAAGCACTGGAACACTTTGAAGACATAGATTATGAGAATTAATCCCATAATAACAAAAGAAGCTTCAACAATAAAAGAAGCGATTAAACCTATATAATAAACACCTCTGCGAAAGACCTTGGACCATCGGTGCATCTGGATTTTCAGGATAAAGCGCCTGATGACGAGTTTATGCATTTAACGTTATAACAGTCACATTAAAATGATATGATGGTGATCTTAAAAGCATGTCTCAGCTCACATTTGATCAAATCCGTGATGGCCTTTCTGAATCACACGTCCAGGATTTATCCCAGCACTGTGGTTCACATGCTGAAATAACACTAATTGTCTGTGCAATCAAAGCAGACCGCAAGCACAAACAATTTTGCCCCCAACTGAAATGTCTTCAGTCTTCCAGTTAAACCAAAGTATGATGGGACCCTGCTGTTTTGTGGGTGGGTTGGGTGGTGGGTTTTTTTTCTCCTTGGTTTTTCCTTTTGTCTTGCCTCTTTTGTTGTTCACATTTGCCCGTCTCAATGTAGCTCTGCTCCAGATATGAATGGAGCCACGATTTTGAAATTCACATGAGGCTTTAGATAACAACAACAGAAAAAAAATCTCGCAACATCCATGTCATTCCACTCAATGTACTTTTTTATTTGATTTTAACGGGAAGGGATAAATAAATATTTATCTCAGTGAGAACATGTTGAGTTGAACTAGCGCAAAAAACCCCCAAAAAACCACCTGAGGGTACAATACCACAGTGTGGATGAATGCATGACTGTTTATTTGACCTGTCTTTTGACAGGTTGATAAGCACAATATGAACCACTGACCTTGGATGAAGTATATTTTGCTTTCAACAACAAAATGTGTGTGGATCTGATTCTTTTAAAGATGAGGAAGGTGCACTTCTGAAAGATGGACGTGTTTCTGTAATATAAGGAGCTGCAGCTGTTTTCTATCTGAGAGTGACTCCTATTTGGTTTGGAATTTACTGATATGGCGCTGGCATGTGATTGTAAAGATACATTTTGAAAGATGATGAGAGAAGGAGATAATATCATAAAAGCAATAACAATATATATTAACTGTGAAAAACTCTGTAATACTTCACATTGTGACATGTGTTTGGAATCATCAGAAACAAAGCATGTAAATGTGAGATTTTAATGTTCGGAATATAAATTGAAAAGCAATTTTGATTGCGGCTCACCGCTGTGAGCAAAGATAAATCAGTATATTCTAAATCCCCAAAGCTCTATTGAGCACAGACTGAATTCCATGTTCAAACTCAACATCTCCCTGTCAGCGCTGCAGAAGAGTAATCGATGGTTACCTGTCACTTCTGAGCCTCTCCTTAGAGGGTTCACTGTTTTGTCAACATTAAAGCAACTATCTCTCAAGACTAGCCAATCAGTCTGGTTCTTGTTTGCGGAAGCCTACAATCTCTTTTCGAAGGTAGAGTTTCCTTCTTTTCTCCCCCGCTCTTCCTGCAGAAACACATACGTGCACATGAACATGTCTCATGCTGTTGTTTCCTCTCAGCGGCTCTGTAATGTTATCTCTTTTAAGTGTTCTTCTTTATCCACCCGTGATCTGTCACCCGAGGGAGACATCCCAGTGTCTGTCACAGGTCAAACTGAACAGGGATATGAGAACAACACAAGCTTCGTTCACTTCCTACCAGACCAGAGTGTTACACGGAACTAGGTAGTATCAATAAATCTACTCAGCGCAAAAGATAAAAGTTCATCCGATGTGAAAATGAATAGGTGGACTGAGAGTATGTTCTGTTCACTTGCTCGCTCTTTTCTGACGGATGTTTTCCCTCTGGCATTGACAGGAAAGCATGAATAATGAATGGGTCTTGCTGCAGTTTGAGTTATTCCCACAGTTCCAGGTGATTGTCACGAATGTAAAATAATGAGAGTAACGTAAGAAAGAAACATTCAAATGTTATATGACTTAACTCTTCAGTTGTTGAAGTTCATTTGCTTTAATGTATGATAATTTGTGCAAAGTGTTGGTCGTCATTCATAACCTTTTCATGATTGTGGGTATCTGTGTCACTTATAAATGTCAATGATCCTAATTAGTAAGATTTGCCTCTGCGTTATTTTTTTTGCATAAAGTAAACATTTCCTTTGGAGGTATTTGCAGGCTGTCATCAGAAATGGTTTCCTATGTACGGATATGTTCAATTATAGTATAGTATTACAAGTTTCTACTACTCCTGCTGGAAAACCTCAGGGTAGTGCGCATGTCTGCGGGAGAGACTTCAGAGTCTGTTTACAGATCTTCAGGAGTAATTCTGCATAAGTGGGAAGAGAAAGTCTTGTAAATCCCTCTGTGGTTTCAGAGGGAGCATGTGAAATCTGAACGTTGGTTGGGGATGAATATGAGTTTGAAAATAAATAGTATCTTGAGTTGTGAATTTTTGAAAAATTAGCTCATCCTCTGTAGACAGATTTCCATCTCTACTAGAGGCTAGCAGCTCAATGCTAACAGTGATGGGGGGAAAAATACACAAAACATATTACTTTTACCAAGAAACAAGCATTATAACACATTTTTGTTAGGATTTTGTTTAGTTTAATTTAATTTTCAAAGTAAAGGGCCTCGGATTGCCGTTTTATGATGATGAGTTTTCTGACTTATTGGTTAAGTGAGAAATCCCTGTAGTAGATTTGCTAAATACTTCCAAAATGACGAAACGAGTTAAATCAGTTTCTTTAGTGAACGAAAAAAAGCATACACGTCAAGCTTGTGTAAATGAGAGAATACATCTAGTTTTGCTACCACTGCTAACAACAACAAAGTCAAAATTAACTAGCATTTCCTTTTCCTGTTCTCAAAGCATCATGGGTAATGAAGTCCCAACACACAAATAAAGCTTTTAGACTACAAATTGTCGTTCTCCCTTTAACACAACAATGAATTATTCAAATGAAATGTGATTTAACCTTTAACTCTATATTTATCACATTAACTGTTTCAAATTAATATATTAACACCTGTTGGAGGTAAACATCAGCTTCATCAAATAAATCATAACATCCTCCCCCTGATGAACAATAGTTCATCTGAATTTCGAAGGGATACAATAGCTGAATCGGTATCCGTAGTATTGTTCCTGAAGTAGTGCGAACAGCACATGCCCGCACCAGACCATCTCGACCTGGAAACAGTTCTTCAATCCTCCCTAGCTTGGTGTGTTCTCTTCTCCGATGAGTGTGACATCTCCCACCTTCAGCAGAGTAGGCTTTGGGGTTTTACGCGATGGGCTGACTTGAGATCCAATAGATTGTCTCTCCGCCAGCTGTTCCAGAAGTTGGTCATGAGTCGTTGCCGGTATCCCCATCTCCGGGTCATTTGCTCCTTGTCCACAGTGAGAGTGTGCGTATCTGCAGGAAATGGTTTGGGGGGCATGCAGGTGAGTCTCTTACCAACCAAGAAATGAGCCGGTGTCAGCGGCTGCGGTAATTCACATCATTATGCACATAGGTGAGGGGCCTTGAGTCCATTATGGACTCAGCCTCTGCCAGGGTGGTTCAAGATTCCTCAAGTTGAGTTTGGCTCTTCCAAGCACCTTTCTTAGGATAACCTTGACTGTGCGCACAAGTCTCTCCCAAAATCCACCCCACCAGGCGGCTCTTTCCGCGATAAACCGCCAGGTGATACCCTTTCCTGAGAAGCATTCCTGTAGCTGGGGATCCTTTATTCTCCTCCATAGCTCCTTCAAATCTTGATCAGCTCTTTTGAACGTTTTGGAATTATCTGAGTATATCACCCTGCATAGTCCTCTTCTGGCTATAAATCTTTTCAAGGATAACAGAAATTTCTCAGTAGACAGTTCCGAGACCAGCTCCAAATGTATTGCTCTGGTTACTGTGCAGGTGAATAATGCAATGTATGACTTCTTCACGGAGCCCCCTGTCTTTACATAGAGCGGTCCGGCAAAATCCACGCCTGTTACCTCGAATGGGGGTGACTCTGTTATTCTGTCCCTTGGTAGAGGACCGGTAGTCTGCTGTGCAGCCCTTGCTTTGAATCTCCTGCAAAGCGTGCATTATCTTCTCATGTTGATACTAAACCAACATTTCTGTGTACCTGTGTTTTCTGGGCAAAATCCAGGGATGCTTTTCTCTGTATATGAATTCAGAATGCTGGAGTCATCCTGCAACACCGAGTGGCTCATCTTTGTCCAGTTCTGGAGTCAGTCATGAGGACTTTCCCTGCCTTCAGAAGATTGATTTCTGAGCTGAAACTCTGATTCTGAGTCGCTTTGATCCAGTACTTTTCTGCTTCATACAGCTCTTCTGCTGTTAATTCACCACACAAGTTTGTGCTTGAACGTGTGTTGAATATGAACTTCTTTATCCAAGCAGTTACTCAGAACACTGTTTTCACTTTACTATTCCCTTTCAAACATAGCAGTGGATTTGGGAGCTCTGTATCATGATTAATAAGATGTACGGTGACTTGGTATCTGGATTTGAGTTAAGATTTCCCCTCATCCCTTTGCACAGGGTCCTCTGTTCCTTCCGTCTGATCAGCGAGATTAGAACGCTGGGTCCCTTCCACCAAAGCGTGCTCTGGTTTAGATCCTGCAGAGTTAGACCTCTGTTTGGAAGATCTGCTGGGTTAACTTTCCATTGGCAATGTGACCATGACTCTGGGTTTGTCAGGGACTAAATTTCTCTAACTCTGCTCTAACATTTCTGTGCAGAACTTCTTACCCAATGTATCACTATCATTGAGTCTGACCACAGCTTGAGTTGTGTCGTCTCCATATGCAGTGCCTTTACAAGGGTACTCCCAAGTCTGTCTCCTGTCACAGCCCCCATCAGCTCCAGGCAGTGTGATTCTCTTGAAGGGAGCCAGTCTGGACTTGGATGCCACTAGACTTGTGAATACTTCTCTGTCCCTTGTTTGTCCTTGCACATATGCGACTGCACTGTATGCCCTTTGCTTGCATCACAAAACACATTTAGTTTCAAGGTTTGATTTTTTTGCTGAGTGCCTGTTCTGTACCATCGTGGGAATGACAGTTGGTGCAGCTGAGGGAGTTCCGAACACCATTGCTGCCATTTTGTTGTCAGATCAGGGGGTAGTTCCTTGTCCCAGCCGAGCCCCCTCTCCCACATTTCCCGGAACAGGTACTTTACCCTAATGGTATTGGGGGTCAAAAATCCCAGAGGATCGAATATGCGAGCCGCTGATTTCAGCACACTTAATTTAGTATTCTCCTTTTCTCTTAGAATGACAAACAAGCCCCTGAGGTCAAAACTAAAAAATCATCACTTGTTGGTCTCCACACTAAGCCCAGAACCTTTAGTACTGACCCGTGTGTCTCTGGTTTCGTGGCACAGTCCATCAAGCTCTCCTGCCATTTTTCCCATTATTTCAGATGAGTTTGTCATCCACTTGCAAAGGTGCATGCCTGCTGTAGACATGATGCTTCTTGCTGTAGTTGTCACTGAGTGAGCCTCTGATACTTCCAATGAACTTCCAATAAAGTTATCCACATAAAGCAATGTTCTGATGATGTCCACTACTAGTGGATGTTCTGACTAATATTGCTTCAGATGCTTTCTTATACTGGCTGCGAGTAAGAATGGGCTTGAAGAGGCTCCAAAGATCACTCTGGACATTCTTAACAAACACAGCTTTTCACCTGCTCCTCAGTTGGTGGACCTGTAAGCCACAGAAATGTTGCAGCATCTTGGTCTTGTTCTGACAGTTATATCTACCGAAATGCCTTCTTGATGTCTGCCATATATGCAACTTCATGCAGTCTGACCCTTATCAGAATGCTCAGCAAATCCGGATTCAGGTTGGGTCCGGTTAAAAGACCATCATTCAGAGATGGACTTCCTTGTTCGTGAGACAAAGCATCAAACATGACTCGCAGCTTGGTTGTCACCTCATCGTCTCTCAATACTGCGTGATGAGGGAGGTTATATGTCTCACTGCCTGGTGATGATTTGTTGTCCCCTAGTACTTCCTCAGCCATCCCTTGCTTTAGGTAGTCTTCCATGACATTGTTGTATCTGCTGTAGACCGTAGCATCTCGT
The DNA here is from genome assembly GCA_009660295.1 of Lophius piscatorius. Lineage (NCBI taxonomy): Eukaryota > Metazoa > Chordata > Actinopteri > Lophiiformes > Lophiidae > Lophius > Lophius piscatorius. Next base: position 146,435 of record VRLP01001046.1, on the reverse strand, counting down.
CTGAGTTTTCCCTTTTATCCTTCCAACCTTTTCTTGGCGACACGATAGTTATCTTGGACTACAGGATGGTCTTGCCGCCATTGCAGCTCCACTTGGTAACGCCCATCCTTGCAGATGGAGGTTTCTTCAAACCGTAGAGCTTCAGCACCCTCTGGGATCCCAGACTTCTTGCTTGTGATGCCTAGTGACTCAAGTTCCCAGAATGCATGCATGCACGTTTGTCCAGTTGTACATCCTCACTGAAGTGAACATGCATGCAAGTTGTCTCAGTCATGCTAGACACTGCTACTGGGCCCTGCACTGCCCATCCAAAGTTGCTCTCCAGCACTACAAGGCTCTCTGTCAGTCTCTCTATCTGGCCTGATACAATATGCAAGTAGTAATCTGAGCCAATTAGCAAAGATAGTTCAGGTTTGTCAAGTCCTGGAAAATCTGAAAGTTGTAGGCCCCGGCCCTTCATCTCTTTCTGTATATCGTCACCAGGAACCTTTATTACTGCTGTGCACACTATTGGGGTCACGACTGCCTCTATTTCAATACTCTGCTTTTTATCCCATACATTTTCCAAGCTGAGCCTCACAATGTTGCGTTTCACTGTGGTTGGAGTAGGGGAGCTGAATGTGTGGAGGTTAAATGTCCCTTGTCCGATGATAGGTAGCTTCAGGGTCCTCACCACCTTCTCATGCACGAAACTTGCCTGACTACCTCCATCTAGCAAGCAATGGACTATTTTTCTTCCTACTGGCCCTACCATCCATGCCTTGGAAGTTTGCAGAATCACAGTGTTGTCTGTGTCAGGATTCTTTTTCTCTGTTTGGGGAATTACTGAACAAATAACAGTGTCCGTACATTCAGGAACAGCAGGTGAGTGTGCCTCATTTTCTTCACAAATGGCTATGTGATTCCTACGTCCACATTTTTCAAATGACACGCCCTTTAGTCTACAGAACCTTGCGACATGTTTAGGTCCCAAAACATAAAAAGCACCTGCCAAATTTCTTCAGCTTCTCCTTACGTGCTGCAACTTTATGGTCAGGACATTTCTCAGCTCTATGCTCAACACTGTCACAGAATAGGCAAGTTTGTATCCTCTCCCTAGCTTTGTGCAGTGAGGTTGCGGATGCCATGCTCATTTTCTTTGGTTTCATATCACTGGAGTAGTACGATTTGCTACATGTCTTGTAAGCAGAGTGGTTATCTTTCTGGCTACATGCTCTCATTATTTGCAAAGTTCTTTCTCTGCTCTGCACCTCCTTCTGTAAGTACTTAATGACATCAGGTACCTTCCAATCATCATCTTCTCCCTTCTGACGGCCATAGTCAAGAGCCATTTCATTGGGCATCATCTGTAGCAGTATTTGGCACAGCATGCTTCCATATGTGTTTGACACCACTCCCAATGCCTCCAAGCGTCTGTTATTAATCTCACATTCAACATAAAGCTGTCTCAGTGCACTAACATCAGGTGATTTCTTTACAGGAGTGAGGTTCAGCAGCTTTGACGTGCGCATTTTCAATGAGATCCTTTCTCCCAAATCTGGTTTTGAGTATATCAACTGCACCATCATAATTACTGTCTGTTAGGGATGAGTTCTGCTACTGCCTTGCAGCTGTCCCTTTTAGATATGTTTTCAAGTAGGTAAATTTCTCTTGCTTGCAAAGAGCATTGTTGCTGTGAATAGCAGTCTCATATTGGTTCCAAAACTCCTGCCACAAACTCACATCTCCACAGAATTTTCCAATCATCAGCTTTGGTGACTTAACTGAAATTATTACAGTGCTCTTCTGTAATTACTGTAAGTGGGGGAGTTTGTGGTTTAAGAAGATGATCGATAGTGGAAAACAGCTGCTTAGAATTTCCAGAACTGGTTTTGATAATGTTCGAGTAGAACAATGACGAGACTCTCTAAACGACTTTGCGTAGGCGTTTTGGTGTTCCCGAAGGCTAGCTTGTGGACAGTGAGACGTGAAGCCTTGTAAAGCCGCTCAAGGACACGCCCAGCTGCCTTCATTTTCCATAGCTCGCTGGTGAACCAGGGGGCTGATCGGGAGAAAGTGACTGTTCTATTTTTTACAGGGGCGTGACGATCCATGATGCTACGCACGGAGTTATTGTAGAAATCTACAGAGTCATTGGCTGATAAAAAGTTTGCAGAAAGAAGATGCTTGAGGACGACTCTCATGGTTTCTGGGTTGATGTTTTTCAAATTCCTGAAGTAGATTTGACGTTTGGGCTTGGTGAGGGGGGACACAAGTGACAATTCCAAGGAGACAGCCTTGTGATCAGACACACCCAGATCATACAAGAGAAGATTGCTGAGAGGAGCAGAGTCAGTGATAACTAGATCCAGAGTGTGCCCCATGGTGTGGGTGGGGACATCGACAAATTGCCTGAGATTAAAACAATCCAGTAGTTGGAGAAATTCGGATGCAAAATGACATGCCGGGGAGTTAACATGAATGTTCATATCTCCAAATACTATAGTATTGGCAGAGGTTGTGTAAAATGTCGACAAAAGGTTGTACGTCTCAGAGATGAAAGCTGGGTTTGGTTTGGGTGGTCGGTAGATTAGAAGTATGGTCATGGAGAAAGGGGATTCACAATTAAATGCCAGGCATTGAAAAGAAGAGATCTCTGGCAACGGCAGTGGAGACAAGTCCAAATCACTGCGGTAGATGACAGACAGACCACCACCTCGACCAGTGCTGCGGGCTTTCTGGAGGTAACAGTAACCGGCGGGACAGGTCTCATTCAGGACAGAAAAATCATCTGGTTGTTGCCAGGTCTCTGTAAGGCACATCAAGTCCAGACACTTGTCCAGAATGTGGTCATGTATGAGGCATGATTTGTTTATGAGAGATTGTGTATTAAAGAGTTCGATTTTAATAATAGATGGAGCAGGGAGTCTCTGTATCGGCCGAAGAAGACTGAAATCCACTCCACGTTTTCTAACCCGCACAGTGATTAACTTTATGGAGGAACCTCCAGTGCCGCTAATGGGAAGAGCGACAGCATTCTGATGACGAGTCTGAGACGCGATGGTGCGCACGTCAGACCAAAAAGAAAGGAATGGAGTTATCGGAGCGGGAGTAAACAAACTTAGAACGGCAACTTCTGTGAATGTAACGGGGCCGGCGAAGTAGTCCAAGTTGTTTAATAAACGATATGCAAAACGGAGTGTTGTAGTTGTTGAATTGCATCAGTTGGGTGACGGAATAATTCATCATCATGCCAGTCGCGGAGACTAGCCCGTTATTAGCCGTTGACGAGATGCACAGAGGACGTTTGTAGCCGTTATTTTCATGGAAATGATGCAGAGAATAAAGCTATCAAACACAGAAAGTGATCAACAACGGCTTTTGGTGAAAGTTTCACGGGGGCAGTGATGAACAAGACGGATAAACAAACTGACATCAACGATGAACAAACGGAAACGGACATAAACGATGAAACAAACGTAACAGAAGTCTCCGGGTGATGGTACACTTGCAGCAACAGGTAGGCGGACCGTCACCAAATACAAATACAGAATAAAATATACAAATACGGATATAAATCCAAAAGGTTTGCCGGTGATTAACAATAAAGGTATAATTGTCGGTTTATAGTATTGCAGGCTGTAGAACTCTGATGGAAAAACGGCGAACAGACGACTCCTAACCCTCTCCCTTCCAGACTGCCAGACTGCAACTTGTGAGGTGTGTGCTTCAATCTCCCCATCCAGTTAGCACAAGCTGTCCCCCTTTGCATACAACATCGCCAGCATCTCTCGTACATGGCCGACATCAGGGCCTTCCTTTAACAGTCCTTTAAAGTCTTGTGGTAGTACTCTGTATCGTTCAACGTTTCCGTTTCACTCTTTAAAAATACGTTGCTCTTCTGCGTTGAGTTGCGGGTCAACATCGTCTTTTTCCTCTCCATCAGCCATGTCCATTTCCCGGGTTTCAGCACCAAAAATGTAGTAGATTCGCTAACTACTTTCAAAATACCGAGGCGAGAGTTCAGAGTTAAATCAGTTTCTTTAGTGAACGAAAAAAGCATACACGTCAAGCTTGTGTAAACGAGAGAATACAGCTAGTTTCGCAAACGCTGCTAACAACAAGGTAGTCAAAATTAACCAGCATTTCCTTTTCTCAAAGCATCATGGGTAATGAAGTCCCAACACAAAATAAAGCTTTTAGAATACAAATTGTCATTCTCCCTATAACACAACAATAAATTATTCAAATGAAATGCCAATACCAATACCAAGTCAATCATTGACCCAATATGATATTATAATAGTACTCTATTGATTTAACAGAGGCATGTTTTCATCATCATCATCTTTATTATTATTATTTTTACTATTAATAATAATAATGAATAATATCATTATGAGTTCTGCCCCCTCATCACTGTCTATGGTTGTCTATGTCTTCAAAATATTGCATATGGAGTATCTGTGGAGGGGTGAATATCAGAGACTTCCCCTTCAGTTTTTTGTCCAGATGTATTCAGTTGTGTCAATGACAGCCATCGACTGCTTGCTGGAAGCAAGCATGTTCACGCTTGTTCGATGGTGGCTCAGTTGGTAGAGCGGTTGTCCACTTATCTGAAGGTCAGTGGTGCAATCACTGACTGCGGTCCACACTTCAAAGTGTCCTTGAGCAAGATTGCTCCCAATGGCTGTTCAATTGGTGTGTGAATGATGGCGTGAGCGGTTTCTGCTCCTGATGAGCAGATGGTGCCTTGTGTGGTAGCCTCTATCATCATTGTGTGAATGTTTGTGTGAATGGGTGAATGCATGGTGTGAAGTGTTGTACAAGCGCATTGAGTGGTCGAGCAGACTAGAAAAGCGCTGTATAAGTACAGTCCATTTCACAATTCTGAGGGTGTTTTTTGATAAATGAAGTGAAATAAAATTGAGAGTAAGTGCTTGAATGACCAATTATGTCATTTTAGAAATACTCATCATCACATAATCGCACATCTGTATTTCCTTCTTTTTTGTGAAATTTAAACATCAAGTATTTTGGTTACTATTCTATTATTATTTTCAAATAGTTAAATAATGAAGTTATCTATTACTAAATTAAAGTAATGGGAAATCTATTTGTAATCCATTCATTTTTTGGAATGGCCACTAGTACCTTAAAAGAACTTGTGAGGTGTATTTATAGTTGGCTTAACACGGATGCAAGAACGCAAGGAAGAGGAAAGGAAGGAAGAGTTAAACGATAGAAAATATTTATGTTTTCACCACTGTTATTTTGGATCTTTGAATATTTGAAGCAGGATGCCGGGGGGTAGTTAGTTTGTTATGTCAACAACGCCACCTGGGGAAATTCTGGGCAAGAAATAGTTAGAACGTTTACCCACGTTAGGGATTAAGAAGGTCACACAGGACTGAAATAACAACAGGCCGGAGCAAGAACAGCCACTCTAAGTATCTGGGAAAAGCACAAAGAAACAGGAAACCTCAGCCAGCCAAGCCAAACTCGGACCTCAACCATGCCAAACAGCGTGCCATCTCTCCATCAAAGACATCAGAACCAAGTGACAGGAAAAAGAAGACACAAGGACCAGATACTGAACCGGATACATGGCCGTGCTGTACTACCTGAAAAGGTAACTGTAGTAGGGGAGAGAGGAAGGAAAAAAAACTACCTTGCTTTTTTTGCCTAAATGACAGAAACATTTAAATACTCTAAAATGAAATTGTACAGCATCCCGTTGTTACTTCCGCTAATTAGAGTAGGAGAAAGTTGAGGGATTGTGTTGTGTTTGTGATCTTAAGCAGGGTAACTCCAAAATGCTTGAATGGATTTCCTTCAGTGGAAAGGTGATTAGAGTTTGAAGATGGTATCGATCTAAATTTCTGACTCCTATGGCGACACTGTTACCCAGCCTCCTCTGATTAATTTGTTGTGATGATTACTTTTTAAGAGACACTATGTAAGGAATATACTCATTGTGCCTTGTGTCTACTCCCCAAGTGTCTTCCAGTCGTTGGTCGTTGTTACGATCCCTATTCAGAACATGGCTCAGAGGGATCCATATCACCAAGAATGCCACCAAATGCTGCAGTTTAACAATGTTTAATAGATATACCCACAACTCAAAGCATGTAGAGAAGGGAGCCCTGGCCAACACAAACAAAAAGAGGGTGAAAGCTGCAAACTAGCCACGAGCCGTCGGATCTGAGCTTATCCCCTGACCTAAAGTCCCGGTATCAACTAAAACAGGACCGAAAACTGGATTGTCAGGAACTCCCAACTCAATTTAACAATGTTACTATAAAGGGAGTGCATAGGGAACGCAAAGACTTCCGGCTGGAGGATTAGAGAGGCTTTGCGGCTCCGCCTCCTCCGCCTTTATACTCCATAGGTGCGCCTCTGGCCAACGAGCACTATATAAGGCGGGGACAAAGCAGACGTTAATGACATGTAGAAAAACATGAATGAAAACGGGGAAGTGCATGTTCGCACAGTAGTGCACGATGGCGCTCGTAAACGTCCTGAATTATTTCTCATATGTGACCCTCAAATAGGTCGCTATCTGTAAACAACGCATCGGATGCAGAAATATTTATATATATATATTAACATTTGTAATATTTCCGCATACCATTCAAAAAAAGATGTAGTGGTTAATAACCATTTAAATAATTAGTTTTAAGATCATTTAGGACATGATTTCTTCAGATGGGCAGAAGTCAGATGAAGACAAATGGTTCGTATATTTTGTGGAACGAGAGAAACTTTTTTTCATGCATGCTCCATGTGAGCAGTTTCATCTGAAAGGATGAGCAGGTAGGTTTAAATATCTCAGTCATTTTATAATGCATAATGCCTCTCGTTCAACCAGTATCCAGCTCCTGAACTGGCAGCACAGTCTGCATGCCGCTTGAAGAAGATGTGGCAGCGGAATGGCGCTCATGAGTGAGAACCACTTCAAACACTCAAAACTGTTGTTTTCCAGCTCACTTCATCCTCAGTGTGAGTGTCTTGTTTCCAAGGTGTATATATGCATAATGTCTCATCATCACTGAGAATGTTGGCTGGAATGGAATACCCTGCCCTTATTTTCTGTTCCAGACACAGATGGATAATTCATCAGATTCTCTTTCATCCACAGAGAGCCTCTTGGCTCAGCTCTGTCTTCACCTGAGAACAAGCTGTTTGATCAGGTGAATTGCCAGACCGTTGAATCGCCATACAAAAGTGGACACGTGTTTCAGCGGAAGGTAACAGCCTATTTTAGTGGCCATTACAATATTTAATTCTTTCGAAGTTAATGCCCTGTGCAAAAAAGTTTTTAAATTGCATTTTTATCCATCCAGGTGCCAGCCATGTCTCTTGGGGCTGATTGGCGAGATCAGTGCTTGCATTAGAAGGACTGTCGTGGCCTGAAAAGAAATTGGTGGACTGCACTGCCGAGCTCGTTGTGGGAACCACGTCGTGGCACAAGGATGAAATAAAAAGGTGAGGAGTGTGATAGTTATTTTTTCAAACTCAAATATAGAAAATTTGTCAGAAACATACCTTTGAAAGTTAACCAGTGGAGTTGGACACTGAATAAAATCTTGACTCCATGCATAGTGAGTTAATCTATTATTTATTTGGTTGCTTTTCATATCTTTACATTTGAGTTCTGAATACAGTTAAGTAATGTAATGAGACACATAGTAAACCAAAAGTTCTGGAAACATGAGAATCAATAAAGATCATTGGCCACAGTTTTCTCTTTCCCAACCGGCCCACTGTTGTCACTCAAACTGTCCATTGAATAATTTGCATTGGCTGACATCACTTTCCTTTACTATCAAAGCAGTCTATCTTGTCTTATTTGCAAGGGTTCGATTTTCTCTTTTGGTCTATGGCTTTTCCTGAGTAAACCCTTTTATTTTTGCTTGAATGGTATGCAGCTAAATCAGAAATGCTATTTCTTTTTAGCTGATATGAAAAAGAAATAATTTTTGCAACATTTTTGCGATATTAATGATATCAGCATTAATATCGCAACATTTTTGCGATATTAATTCATAATTTAGAAAGCGCTGCTTGGCACATTTGTAAGAGACTGACACAACTGACAGTACTTCACGCCATATTTCGTTTGTGGAACCCAGACTCCGCCATTTTTTTGTTCAGTGTAAAGATACAGAGGCGTCGTAGAGAAGGGACTACTGTAGATTGGTGTGCTTTTGTGAAATATCTGTATAAACGCTTAGGGTAAAATAAGCTAATTTAAATCTATCATTAACATCATAATTAGACAATTTAAGCACAAAACTTGAAGCTGGGAAAAACTATTAAACCCGGTTCCTTAACCAAGCATTAACTAAACCATATTTTTAGTCTCTGCTACATTAATACTATTTGTGTAGTGGACAAGAAATAAGAAAGAGTTAAGTTACAAAGTTTTTTGAAGCTTATATGAAACATTTAAGTTTTGCAATTTACACTATATTTTGTTGATTTATGGTTATGATTGTCTATGTAAATCCATAAATACAGTCAAGTTGTTGTTAAATGAAATTGAACTGACTAAAATGTATTTTATTTTTAAAATGAATGAATGATGATGTCATATACAGTATATAGAACACAGCCTGTAGGGGACGCATTCAATCCATGCATAAGTCATGTCAAAACAGACCTGAGAGCTGGAAGGATGTGTTTTATGTTTATTTAACTTTATGTTTATCTTTAGTCTGTTTCCATCAAGTCTTTGTTGTTAAATGTTTTCATATCACTTATTAAATCTAAACCTCATGTAACTTGAACATAATTACAGAATATTGGTAAGTGGGAAAATATTAATGGAACTTCACACAACATGGAAAACATCGCTGCAAGTGAAAATCTCTTAATATGTTGTAGCAATGTGAAATACATAGAAGTACTTTTGCAAAAATTGGAGATTGCACGGTGTTGTGACCAATAAATTGTGTTTTAGACTAAATAAATATTTGTACTGTGGCCAAGAAATTGGTTTATGTACGAACCTTCCATAGAATCTGTGATTTGTATAATTATCATCGTTTTCAAGCATTAGATAAGCCTTGTTCCTGAACATCTGTCTTTACTGGAATGGTTAATGCCGCTCTCTTATCTCTGAATGTCGTCTTTTGATTCCGTTCTCTTTTCTCACTCCCCGCGCATAGATTCTAACTCCAAGGCATGTGAACAACACAATAAATTGGTAGGATTTGCCAAGAAGCTGTTGTTGGTTGTGTGCCCTGTCCTCCTTGTTGTGTGTGTGTGTTTGTGTTTGTGTGTGTGTCACCTCACTGATAAGTTAATTGTGACAAAGAGTGTCAATGAGTTGGTTTGTCTGCCGTGTACAAGAGTGTCTTCCAGTCTGCTAATTGCATAGTGTGTGTTTGCATAATCTGTTTGTGTGTGTGTGTGTGTGTGTGTAGGGGTTACTATAGATGTTATTTGCTCGTGTTAGTCAGTACTGTATGTTCCTCTGTAAAAGCTTGGCAACTCAGATTTTAATGCCCATTTTTATTTTATGATTTCATGACACATTAGGTTGCAATGGTTAGATCGTTATTTGATTAGGTTTCTGAGCGGAAATTAATCAACCTAATCATTCCATTAATTATTTCCACCAGTCCTGCACCATGACAAAAAACCTTCGAATCTATTCCTTTTCCCACATCGGTGTTTCCCCCAAAAGTTCCCAATCTCCTGCGTTGTACAAGCAATCCCCCTGATTGAACCACTCAAAGTAAATGTGAAGTTATTTCCACAGTATTTTTCATTAAAAAAAAGCTCCAGATCATAGGGAAAAAACCATTAGACTAAGATATGATATAAACAAGATAGGCCTCTTCATCTTGATTCATATGTACTACATTTGGACTAAATCAGGCCAATAGTTAATAATAATAATAATAATACATTTAATTTATAACGCACTTACTTGAACTTACTTTTTTTTGTAGTTAAGAAGGTATGTCCTGAAAAAGTGTTTTTTCATAAAAAAAAAACTTCTCCAGGGGGGTAAAATATATATAATTGATGTTATGCGAATAACATCAATTATCTTGTTACAATGGTGGAAATATGAGGTAACATGGGAACACTTTGTCCTGAAGTTGATGTGATGGAAGCAGGGACAATAAAGGAAGTGTAAGGATCTCAGTGACATGGACAAGGGCTAAATTTGGAAAACTGTAGTCCTAGTTGGGTTCTCCCATTCTGCTTTGGTTCGAACCTTCCAAAATTGTATAAAGAATGACTACTGGTGGACCGGCGTTGGTGTCCTGGGAGCCCAAGGCTCATTGATGTTGTGGGGAGAGAAGCTAGCCCGTGTTGTCTAATGTCAATAGATGTTGTTGTACAAATGATTGAAATAAATATGGAAAAGTGCGGCTTGCTGAACAGGGGGCTTGGCTGGTTAGAGTCCCCACGTTGACCCCTGTCCACTGCTGAAAGTGACAACAATGGGCACGTTGATGTCAGAACTTTACCAGGAGTCAATGAAAAAAAAAGAAGCTGGCTTGGTTTGACGAGTAATTGTTTCTTTAACGGCCAAGTGCAAATGTATTGCTTGCCTGAGGAAGAGATGGCACCAGGAAGCACAGTGAGAAGAAGACAAACTGAGGGAGGCAGTGTGATGCTTTGTTCTGCTGGCAAACCTTTGGTCCCATAATTAATGTTGATGTTTCTTTGACATGTACCACTTACTTAAACTTTGTTGCAGACCAAGTTACGAACTTCATGGAAGTAGTACCCTAATGGCAGTGACCTCTTTCAGCAGGATAATATATATATATATATATATAAATAAAAGGTTCAGCAATGGTCAAAGGACCATTGAGTCAAAGGTGTTAAGTTGGCCTACAAACATCCCAAATTTCAACACAATTAAGTATCTGTGGGATATGCTATACCAACAAAAACAATCCATGGAGCATCAATCTCACTAACTGTACTATAATCGGAGCTATTCCTGTGCCAAAATATTTGTCAAGTTTACTGGCTATGCCTTGCAACAAAGACACAGAAACAAAAAAAAAACATCTAAAATCTTAGTAACCCTTTGCTTGTTGAACTCTGTTCAGTTTTCTGACTAGATAAAACCCCTTAGTCTGACAGCAATTCCAAACAGCCTATTGTAGGCCTTGTGCTGTAAATACCTGAGTTAACTGATTTTTATTAATAAACAGTAATGATATTTGTTGGACTACTCTGTAATGATATACTACTCATCCCACTAACCACAGGCATAATCACTAGCTGTATAGCTTCCCTTTATTCACTGGTAATCAGGTGATGACAAAGTGGTCATTGAACACGGAGCAGATACACTGATAACATGGAACTGAAATGCTGGGTATAACAAGGAAGGACCTTTTAACTCTTACAGATCAGTAAAGTAATGCTTTTCTTCCACAGTAGATTTAAAGTTGAGGTGTTCTGTAAATGCGTTGTGAACATGCCACAATGAACCTTAGGAAGGTTGGATCTCCATGGTGAAAGGCCTCTGCTGCTGGGTATTTTATCCCCTTTCCGATGAGACTAGGCTGTGCTGGTATTTTAGCACATATCACCATTATTACCCCTATTTTTTCCAGGATATACAGAATGGAGCTTTAGGCCAAGCAATAATGACTGACCTAAGTTGTCTCTTAGGAGCACGTCTAAATTCCTACTCGCCTCTACTGTTTTCATTCGTCTTTGGTGCTCTGTACTATAAAATGAAAACAAAAATTGCCTCAGAGACATCATGTGTCCCTCAAAAACACCAATGTTCTGTATAATCAAGCGCATAAGGCAGAGCAAAAATGCTGAGTCCGAGAAACCTGCTTGCTCGCTCCCTCCCTTTGCCTTTTGTGCTTACTCCTACACTTTTATATGCATGCAATATTTACCCAAGACATGGGCCTTTACACAGACAAGATGATACTGGCCTCTGGCATCTGATTTCTCTGTTCCTGTTGAATCTGCACTTGATTAATAGTTCTCGCCTATTGAAGGACCTATCCATAAAGTTGTCTTTGATGATAAATTGGAGCCATGTAAACAAGAGATGTGGGATATGCAAATTACTTTGTGTTCGGTGTGCTGCTTGGTCCCCAGTCAGATATCACATGGGACGATTCTCCATGTCTTGTATACAGAAGAGAGGAAGGTTGATAAGGGAGGGGATCCAGGGGGCTTTTTCACATGGAAGCACATGTTACAGCGGGAATTAGTTCTACAATTGTGCACGCTGCTGTTCTGTCAGAGGGGACTATAAAAACGAACCCAAGATAAGATACTCAGATATGACTCAACCATTATTCTCTTGCATTTGAAAAAAATTATGTCTTTTATTGGAGATGGAAAGATAGGTTTTAGGATCTCATCTTAATTTTGGACGTTGAAGAAGTAGGAATAATAATCAGATTGAGAGAAAACGGTGCCTGGAGTTATTAAAAGCAGGGAGGATCGCAGTGAAAATGGACTAACTTTCTGGATTAACTTTCACAATGAAATAAATACACTTAACTTGTTGATGCGTTATTGCAATCACTGTATATATCAGGTTATACCTGACTGTGTATTTCAGAGAAATACACAGTATATGATGTATGGAAAGAATCATAGATAAATGTAATGGCCTGCAGTAAAATAACTAAACTGAAGTGAGTTATTGCCTCTTTTAGTTATGAATTATACAATTAAGCAGTAAAAGGAACAAAACCACTTTAAAGGCTTTTTTAATACAACCATCATTTGAGTTTCATGTCCACCCTCAAGGTTTTGTGTGCGTGTATCAGTATGTGTGTTTGTGTGTGTGTGTGTGTGTTTCCCCTCATTTGTTCAGTCACTTCGGGCGAACACATTGATTTTATGACTAGCAAAACTCAGCTGACCATGATCAAACCCAAAGAGAAATAGAATCGGATGTTCAGAGGATCAACATGATTAACATGTCGAGTGCAACTGTCCAACCAGAATCATAAGAGCTCCATTGCCGCTCAGATAGTTTCCAGTGGTATATATATATAAATATATGTATATAGATATATCTATCGATATATATAAATAGATATATAAATAGATAGATATATAGATAAATATATATATAAATATATAGATATATAGATAAATAGATATATAGATATATAGATAAATATATATATAAATACATATATAAATATATATATATATAAATATATATATAAATACATATATATATATATACATATATAAATATATATATATATATATAAATAGATATATATATAAATAGATAGATATATAGATAGATATATAGATAAATATATATGTAAATATATATATAAATAGATAGATATATAGATAAATATATATGTATATATATATATATATATACACACATGTATATATATATATATATGTATATAAATATATATATACATATATATATATATATATATATATACACACATGTATATATATATATATATATATATATATATATAAATATATATATATATATATATATGTATATAAATATATATATATATATATATATATATATAAATATATATATATAAAAAAAATATTTATTCTAAACAAAAGGGCACGAGTAACAGGAACAAAAAAACACTAGGATTGATTAAGTTACTACACACTGGGATAAGGCTGGGACGCGTGATGACACGGGGAACGTCATCACGAAGAATCAGAAGGGAAGGTGAGGACAGACTATATACACTGACATAACGAGACAATGAGACACAGCTGGAGGGGAAACACAGGTGAGCATGATGACCAATCACAGGACAGACACAGAGGGAGAAAGGAACACAAGTGAAACACACACAAAGGCAACACAAATCAAAATAACAGAACCTCCCCTAATAATGAACAAACACAATGTCCTGACAGAACCCAATCCTCAAGGTACGGATACCAGAAGTACCAAAAGTCCAAATCCAAAGAATTTAACACAAACGTTAAATTCGGGTGGGAAGAGGGGTCTGGAAGAGAAGAACTAATGGACAGATTTGCATGAAATGTTATGCAGATGTAGGTTTTCACATATCCTGGAGTTTATTACATTTTGGTGTTCCTACATCGTGACCTCACGACATAAAGTAATAATAACATTTTGTTGTCAACATGACGGAAAAAGCTGATGGACAGATTTGCATGAAATTTCACACACATCTAGGTTTCCACATATACTAGAGGCAATTAAAATGTTGGCGACGTTGCTTGTGTCGCACAATTTAAGATACAATAAAATAATGTTAATACAATTGAAACAGTGCCATCTTGTGGCGAAAGCGCTGTCTTAAAACTCAAAACAGACTCTTTTAAACCAGAGATATAGGTTTATTAAATTGATCCAAAGATCATCTTTGCTTCCGTGCCAAACAACCACGACTGGGATTATCATAATTTTATCTTTCGTCATGTGAAGAAACAAAAACCGGGGTTTGGAGCAGCGGGTAGGTCGGAGCTTGGGGCTCTGAGCTGAAATGCGGAAGTGGAAGGACAGAGAGAATGAGGAGATACAAATGATTGCAGAGTATCTGAGGGATACTGAAGGAGTTGGAGTTTTTGGTAGATTTAGAGGATGGCAATAACTCAAACTAATGGACGAATATGCATGACATTGTTCTATAGGCCTATAAATTGATGTAATTGATTCTGATCGCAATCATTTCTACATTCCATACTGTTCTACCTTAGCGGAGCTTTGCGTTCTTTCTTTTTTCTTTCTAGAATGTCATTTCGTCCATTCATGCACTTTATTTTGCACTTTGTAAAAACGATTTCTAATTAATATACGTGAGGATTTTTCATTGCTTTTTGGCTGCTTGCTTGTTGCCTTTTTGCATTTATTGTACTGTATGTACCTCGGCACCATTGAACATGAGGGTTGGTTTCTCCCTAGAAGGTTTAAATAATTAAAATGAATGAATGAACATATGTTTTACTCACCTCATTTATCTCACGAGACCTATCAATAGAATTTAGAATGTAAATTGATTTAGGTGTTTTGTCTACAAATGTAAATGCACTGTTGAGAGCTTGAGTTTTTATTGAAAGGTGCTTTTTGACCTAAATGCAAACCAATATGAACACAGCTCCATGATATTCTTGAATGTTTCCTACACAGTGATGGCTGAATTAGCTGTTGCGTAAAGTACTAATTTGACTTGGAAAGTATCCAAATAAATTTTCTGCTCAGAAATAAGCTGGAGGCCATGTTGTCAGAGGTTTCATATATATTTCTCTATGTGAGAATTGCAAAATTGTTATGGCTAGTCAACCATGAAGTCTAAACCTCTGAATCCTTCACTCCCCCTCGCTGATGAAGCAATGTTCTTGTCTCCATCTCTTGTTAAGACCTGGGGAGATTTATAAAGACCACCTCACAAAGGGTCACTTCCAGACAGCTATCAGTAAATCAAATAAACTTTACGTGTTCGCCATAAATAGAGAGCAAAAACTGATATGTAGCTATAACACAGCTACAGAGTATAGAAACTACTAAAAAATCACTGCTGTGGAAGACGTCCATGATGTTTGGATGTTTGCACGGTTATGATTTATTCATTTTCTTCCTATAGCTCAACGTGCCAAAGGCATTTTATTTTGGATATCTCCAGGCGTGAGAGAATGTTAGTCAGTGAGCAAAATGGCAGAAACAAATACACTGTTCTAATTACCATCTGCCTGTATGAAAAAGACAACACCCGTGTCTGTGGACACACTCACACATTTAACTACAAATAACACACACAGAACACTATACCTTTGAATACAGGGTATAATACAACAGTTATGTGCATAAATCAAGGCTTGTTTTTCAGCTTATTCTGCGTTACGGTCCTGAGACCAATGACATTTTCCATCAGATTCAGGTGACATTGTTTGATTTTTTTTTTGCCGACATTATCCACAGATACCTAATTCTTTCTCTGTGGGAAAAACTGCTGAATTCTGATTAAAAATATTCTCGGTAGAAAATATTGGCTGTCGGTGCACCCTGTTATAATAAAGGGAGGGAAAAAGTATATTTCCATTAATGCTATGTTCAGGGGTGTTTTTGTGCGACGATCTTTTTCTTAGAATATTCAAACTTCGCATTATTTATACAAAAATATGGCATGCTAAAAAATGCTAACGGATGTGAAACAGTTTTTAAATACTGAACGGTTACCTCTCATGTGTAAGTCTTCCGTGGAAATCCAGTGAAAAATGGTTTAATAATTAATTACTATTGAGTATGTGTACCTAAACATCCATTAAATTGTTTAATGACACTGCATCTCACATCACATTACACTGCAGAGAAGGAATTTAAACACAACACACTGCGGGTCATCGGTCGAACTCCCTCAAGTGTTTAATGCATCGCACAACGATTTTGGAATAAATGAGAATGAATAGAAAATAAACAGATTTATTTCTGTTGAAATAATCAGATGGATTATTTACTACATTTTTAACGAATTTTAGAGAGCTACATAGCTACTGTATATCCTTCCTTGTTTCATTATTTATTCAAGAGACTAAATGAAAACCCAATTCTCCCTCTACTTCTCCTACTACCAAATTGAACAAATCAAAGAAAGGAGACATCATCAGCTTTTCTACACTTCCAAAGCGTCAGATCCCAACTCTACAGGAAGTATTGAAAGAGCTCCATAGGAGTTGTTTCCTGCTGGATCTATTTGCAGTGTAAACAAGAAGAGGCACAGTGGATCTGAGTCAGTCTATATGGATTGAATTAATCAAATCTTATTCATATAGCTAATTTCAAAACAAATAAAAATGTTATTCCATAAGCTTTACAGTTGAGTAACAGAGGAGAAGCAAAAAGGAAAAATGAAGTAGATGAAATCAAATAAAAAAATATGGAGATAATTTTGGAGAGCGATGCACACAGAGAAAAGTATGTGGAGCTCATTAAATAATATCATTGAGATGAAAAATTACATAAAATAAATAAATAAATGGGAGAACAAGCAAACTCCACACAGAAAGGCCGGCAGAGGTGGATTCAAACCTGGTACTTTCTTGCTGGGAGGCAGCAGCGCTAACCACTGCGCCACTGTGTTGAATTCAGAACACTTAAATACAACTTTTCACCTCATGCATCTTCTTCGCTGTAATTATTTCCCTCAACAACGTCACCTTCCTTTCAGTATGTAGATCTCTGATCTGCAGAGTGTTTGGGTTTATCATGAATCCCGTATGTATTTCCTGCGGAGATATGTTT
Source organism: Lophius piscatorius (assembly GCA_009660295.1). Classification (NCBI taxonomy): domain Eukaryota; kingdom Metazoa; phylum Chordata; class Actinopteri; order Lophiiformes; family Lophiidae; genus Lophius; species Lophius piscatorius. The sequence goes on along the minus strand of VRLP01001046.1, from coordinate 129,226 downwards.
ATATAAATACAAACATTGAGTTAGGTATAAATGAACTAGGTACAGAGACAGTGTGCAACTTGCATGTTGTTGGAGTTAACAGTGGGCAATGAGGTAGATTTAGGCCCTATATATAGTTCATTAAAACATGTGCCAAGTTATTATTATAAGTGGATCCTATTTTGGATAGATTTACTGCATATAAAGCTGATCAGTTAAATTAGGTACTGTAGGCTAGCAGTCTACTCCTGAAGGAAATGAAGACATTGTAAAAGTTCTTGCACTTACAATGTAGGTGACAAGAATCTGTAGAAACTTCTTTTTTAGTATCACATTAAGTATCTTTCCAAATGCCTTCTTCCCTCCAATTGCCACAGGGATTTAAATTGTATCATTAGATTTTATTGCGTGATCATAACCCAAACAATCAACCAACATAAAAGAGACGCATGCAGAGAACGCCTTAACATTTCATCAGCACCTGGGTCTTTTGATTGCAGCACACCTGGAATAATTTAAAAAGGAGATTGAAGTTACCCCCATGTAAATTTTTGATGAAACGATCTTAGCTGGAAATCAGAGTTCTTATCAGACAGATGCTGGGACCGGCGTCTTCTGCTGAATTTAGCTGTAGGGATGACCTTATAGATTACCGGTTGCTCAACACTTTACTCGAAATGAGATAATGATAGATGAGCCAGCGGGTGTGGATACACGGAGCTGCAGTGACCCAGATGTAGATAGCGATGGTAATTTCAAGAGATATAAAAGTGTCAAGAAGGAAAGCAATGAGGAAACGACTGTGGGCTTAGATGGAGCCAGAAAGTGAGCAAAAGAGACAAAATAAAGAAACGGAGAAATCTTTCACTTGTGTAATTACTATAATACACTAAATATGTAGGATTCGTCCACACAAGTACCAGTCCTATGTATTCAACATTACTATGAGGGAATTCAGTGATGTGGAAATGAACTGGCATTAAAGAAGAAATCCTAGAGTTGTGAAGCTACATCGCGACCTCACACGTGACGTTGATGTAACATTTTCTTAATAAATTGGTATATCTGCATTACATTTTCCTACATCAAGCAATATAATTCATTCTGATCACATCACAATAACCAAAAACAACAATATCCGCTCTAAGTGGAATATTTTTTAAAATTTTGAATGATGGATGAAATGAACGGAAAAAAAACTGTGATTGAATTGTCACATCCGAACACCTGAAAACATGGCAAAAAGTAAAAAGAAAAACTAAAACAGAGCTAACAAAGGTATTCCTAGATAGTTCAAAATGTCATTGAATTCCTCTTGCATGATGACAAAAAATTATCTGCAATGAAATTAGTGATGAATTGCAAACAAATGAAGCATCTAAATGTTAGTCAACAATGCAAGTGTAATAGATGAACAACTGATGGCACTGCAATGTATTGTGTATATAAATGTTTTATGAAGCCAAAGGATTTTGTTGTGAACAAGTGGTGCATGGCTGAGAAAAAAAAAATAATTCAAAAGGAGCAGATCATTTAGTTCATTTAATTCAGATTCTCAATTCAGACAAGAATTGCAAGACTCTGAAAAACTGACAGTTTTTTTTTGTTTTTAAATGCATAATTTTAGTCACCAGAGGGCAAGAATTGAACCAAACTAAACTGTTAACAAATTGAAATATATCGATTGCTCAGTTTTCTTGGCTGGTAGAATATTTTTGATCAGACCCCACACTTAAGACATTCATATAGTGCTTTTTTTCTCTCTGTCAGTGCTCTGTAAAATCCATCGGAAGAGGATAGACAATGCTGTCAAAATAAGAAAACTAATGTATGGTGTCTTATGTTTGTTTTTGGTGTCTTCTGGTATGAAACAGGGCCATTCATATCTTCAAGGGGAACACCAAAAGTAATGACAACAACACACAGAATGATAGGAAGTGATCATGATGGCTATCCATCACCTCTAATACCCTTTCAGAACGGCCCACAATTCATCTGGCATTATTTTTGCCTCTTAATGAGACCACTGTAACAACTTTGTCCTTCTTTTCCAAGCATCAGGTGAAAGGGGAGATTGTCATCCTGGAAAATACCATTTCCATCAAGACGGAAATTCATCAGAGAGAGAAAGCAATGCGTTATATGAAAGAGCGGAGCTACCAGAGGCTATTACTGGTTGTGATAAAAAAGAAAAAACTGTTTCCATTATTCTGACTCCTCTTGCACACAACATAGCAAGATAATAACATGGTGTTGTAGTAAGTATTTTGAATGAAATCATATTTTACATTTCCATACTAGAAGTTTTACTTCCCTTCTGAACTGAATCAATGCTGTCTTCCAAGGGGATAGCTCTGAAAAGCCCCCAAACCCTGCGTTGTTCAAGCAATCCCCCTGATTGATCTCCTCAAATTAAATGTAAAGTTATGTCCTAAGTGTTTTTTGTAAAAAAAGTCCCCTTGTGAGGAAAATATGAACTATTGCAGGGAAATATGATATATATATATTTTTATTTTTCATTTTAGATAGATTTAAAAAGATAAATCTTCTCAAGTCGATTCATATGCATCAAACTTGGACAAAATCGAACTGACGGTTAAGAAATGATGGCCTGAAAACTTTTGAAGGTAAAGCTCCCCATAGCATCAGATATCTACAACCGACCTTTCCCAAAATCCATCCAGTTGTTCCTCACACTAAGGTCGGTGAGATGGGTGAGAATCTGCAGTTGCGGATGTGACAGCCAGGATGAATATTACGTGATATCCCTGAATTTCCAGGTATAAAATGATATAATGGTAGTGCTGGTTTAAAGGTGGTTGAAGCCAAACACAATTGAAGATATGTTAAAACTTAAAGCAGATGCAAAATAAGTGCCAAAAGAATGATGCATTAAATTATCTTGGCGATCCGACTTGCACAAAGTTACTGTTTATATGTATTCAAAAATTTTTTTGCCCCAGATTCCCTAGATTCCTTGAGTCAGAATGACTATTTTCTCATCCACACCCACACAATGAAGAGAGGGCCTAGAGAAATAAAAGGCGCTAGACTTCTTCCATAAACATTATTATCCTGTCCTTGAGCAAAAGCATTATTCCATTCAAAGTATACACTTTATATGTAAATGCCAGAAGTGATGATTAAGTTATTCGAATCAAAATACCACTTAAATATTTTATATGTTGTGGTTGAATAGCAGCAAACAAACTGGTGGCTCTAGCACTCCTGATCGATTGAACAGAACCTGCTGTGACTAACTCCTGCCTTGGTTAGTTGGAGGGGTTTAAAGACCGCTATGAGCCATTTATGTTATGGCCTTCTTTGGCTCAAGATAAGTGACACCCTCCTAAATTACCATGTTAATTACTTGTTGTTGCCCTGCTATGCCTGTTTGCATACCAACCTCATAGCCCATACAACCCCTTTCTGTTCGGTTTGAAGTTGTAGGTATGATAGGCACACATTGAGTAGAACTATCCCAGCTCTCAGACAGCAACAGTTGTAATGCTGAAAAAGCTAGCTTCCCATAATGCTTTATTTATCTTGTCAATAATTTCTTTGTGAACCATTTCAAGCGTGTGTGACTTCACCGGAATTATTTTAATTTTACTGATTAGATCATGGACAGAAGAAACAAATTGAGAATTATTACCATATCTAATTTTCATGGTGAATATGCAAGCAAAGAGTTGGTCATTTGTTGTCTAGCACTCACGGGACCTCAGTGTCCTCCATCCGGAGCTGTGTTTTGGCCCGCTTGGTGAACGTAGGCCCAATCATCCCTCTCATTTCATCTGATTTTTAGCCTTTACCCAATCCCCAGTGATGACTCTACCCTGTCTGATATTTGGCACCAGGTAGAAACAGGGAAAAAGGCTTGTTAGAGTTTCCATGAGTCCCATTCCCAAAACAAATTTGAAGTGAACAATGAAAATTAATTTAAACTAGATGCTTCAGCTTGCACTTTACATGCTGTCATTTTAACCATTGCTAATATGGTAAGCAGAGTTAAAGTAGCTATTGAAGTAGCGTTAAAGTAAAGTAGTTATAGTAATTAGTCTAGAAAAGTAAGTAGTTCAGTAGCATTCCCATCAGTAGTAGCCTAATTACTTATTAAGAGTAATTAAAATAGAATATCTACCAGCAAAATACTTTGTCTTTTGCAAACTTTTGGTGGCTGGGGACCCCTTACAGGGGCAGAACTTTCTCAAAGGATCCCATCATAAACATAACAATAAAATCCAGCTTATGTTTACAACCATTTATAGTCTTAGTTGTCATTGGAACTTTATGTATAAATCGCTTAAAACCTTGATCCTTTGGACTTGCTTCATAGTGATAAACAGAAACACGTTTCAGTTTTGAATATATTAATACCAATTACGTACTTTTTAAAAATTTAAACAGCATTTAGACCCAACTTGACAACACTTAAACTTTTCATGTAATGGATCTTTAAAGCTTTCAGTCAATGAAAAGTCGCAATAATAAAGCCAGACATTTGAAATGAGCACCAATGATTCACCAATATTGCATGTCCTTGACTGTGGGAGTACCCAGCGGGAACCCACACAAACACAGTGAGAACATGCAAAGTCTTCTTAGAGGGGCCCCAGGTACCCAGGTGAACCCAGGGGAACCCAGAACCTTCCTACTGCAAGGCAACAGAATAAGCCACTATGCCGTAGTACAAACCCCAGTTTAAAGATGATTAACTTGAAATTTAGTAAGAGCTGTTAATTATGTTATTCACATTAGATAGTCGTAAGACACTCGACAAGTCTTATATTAGTCACCGGATATCCCACTTACACACAGATGCAACATCGTATACGAAGGTAAATAGTGAAATTTGTTCATCATTTCAAAACATCAATAAACACAGAATCCTGAAACATACAGATAACCGACTTTGACCTGTGTTAACCTTCCTTTTACCACACTCAACGTTCTCCACGGTCTAAGTTCTGCTGCAATGCTTTTCCTCTGCACGACTGTTGGAATGTGAGACGGAGCGGGATTTACAGATTCTGCTAGTTCCCCAAGGTATAAGAAATTAGGTCACGTTATACAGAGAAACGAGAGATTTCTGTGTACTATCTACCACAAAAAGGTATGCAGGTTTTCAGGGTCTGTGCTTCCCTGACTATTAGAAAGTATTTTTCTCCACATACCTAAATCGAATCAGTCCTTGCATTTATTTTTGGCATAACTGTGATTCCATTAATTAGAACAAAGGAGCAATGCTTTATTGCTTTAAGTGGTATTTTGCAGCCAAAATCCTTCTTTGGTGTCATAATCACATTTTTGGCACATTTTGGGTTCGTTGACCATCCAACTGTACCAAATGAAGAGTGCACCTGTTCATATCCCACAGAAATTGTGAAGAATTACATGCACCTTATGGTAATACTATCAAATTTGATGCACTAGTTATCAAAGAGTTTGAGCAAATTCATCGATTGTTCTGCATCGTGTTTCTGTAATATAATGATATTATAGTCTTTTTATAAAAATAAAAAAAATCATACAATTATAGAAATATTATATTCGGTTTTTAATCGCAGGTTACTCACACATAATAACAGGTAGGTTGAAATATTCTGACCTTTCTGTCTATACACACTTTGGTTAAGCGATTACACCTGATAGTTGTGGAACTAAAATAACCATGAGCTGAAGAGGTTTAATTTGTGCTTAATCTTCATTTATTTAAGCCTTCAAACCTGTTTACCTGATTTGGGTTGTTCTCAGTCTGTTAGGGGCAAGCTTGGACCCAGGTGCAGACACGAGACAGAGCAAGTACAATTAAAAAATTTAATATAAACCAAAAGAGGTACGAGAAAAAAGCAGGGGATGAAACAGGAATAACACAAAAAAACACTAGGATTAACTTACAAAAACACTGGGAGAAGGCTGGGATGCATGATGACACGGGGGAACATCATACAACGAACTGGCACAGAAGGAAAGGTGAGGACAGATTATATACACTGACGTAAAGAGACAATGAGACACAGCTGGAGGGAAAACACAGGTGAACACGATGGCCAATCACACAAGAGACAACAATCACAGGACAGACACAGTGAGGGAAAGGAACACAAGTGAAACAAACAAAGACTACATTAGGAAGGACAACTGAAATAAAGAATAAACAGAAAAACATACTAAAAAGGCCACACAAATCAAAATGACGAAACTTCACATAATAATAAATAAACGCAAAGTCATGACACAGTCTCAATTAATCTCTTCTAGTCATGTCTTCTTCTTTCTGCTTTCCTTTTAGGGGTCCTCACAGCAAATCACATCGTTCTGAATTTTGTTTTGGCAAAGATTCTACGTCGGATGCCTTTCCTTCCTGACACAACCTGCTCCATTTATCCGGGCCTGGAATAGAACTAGAGGCACACTGGTTCATTACCACTTTGTGACTGGGTATCCACATTCCTAGAATTTCCTCTAGTTCATATATGTCCTGTTAACCAAAACACCACAAACAGAAAACTTCTGGATATGCTGCAACCTCTCTCTTTTCTTTGTCCCTCTGTCCTCAAAGCTAACGTTTCCGTTACTTTTGACGTCTTCTCACTTTCTCTCGTCTTTCTCTTTTTTAAATCTTCTTTTTTTAAATGTCATGAAGGAGAGAGGCAATATCGGGTGATATCACTCACAACATTCCCAAAGTCCTCAGAGAAACAAGAAGATTGGAGAAACAAATAGACTAAAAACATCAGAACAATAAAGCAAAGTCTGACAGTCTGAAAATAGAATTGAAAGTCAAACGGTCAAGCAGTCAAACAGAACCAATTTCAAGTTTCACAATGGACCGCCATAATAGTTTTTCTAGTTTGCTGCCTTACTATCAAACTAGATAGAATATCCACATTGATGCTATTGTTTTATGTCTTCTGCAGTCAAAACAACTTTGTACTCTCACAATGAAAGGAGGTTTTAGATCCATAATTACAGAAAGCTCAGATCAAACAATTTCTGTGAAGAATGCTGTTTGCCCTCAAGTGAACCCTGACCCAGATTTGTACGGTATAGTCACACTCGGATGGTGCACATCATTCTGCTGCAGCTCCATGCATTTCAAGTACAGCGACAGCTACCGAAAACAAACTCAGTGTCTACTTGAGAAAAAAGAGTAGAAATGGAGAGAGAGCATTATAATGCATCAAATAGCTGATTGTGCTGAAAAAGAACTCCATGAACCATGAAGTTCCCTGGTGAGGCTGGTACCCAAACACAGCAGGGGTGACCCAAGCCTTTAAGTGGGCCTAAGTAGAAGCTACTGCAGCCAATACCGTTTCCAATTAATGTTTTTAACACTGAGATAATGTTAAGCAGTTTAATTAGATGTACCTGTATTGCTTAAATCGTATCAAGCTCACCCTTGCATGTTTCACCTTTCGGTAGTTTTTCATGTTTTACTTTTCTGTTGCTTTCAAACCTTAAATTATGTTTGCATCAAATAGTTAGACAACTCCATATATGTGTAATGTTCACTATTTATTGCTCTCCATTCTTTTTAAACCCGGTATTTCTATATAGATGCTGACACACGGCTTTTATACGATCAGTGTTGGACTATTATGGAATTTTCATTCCTGTAACAGCTGCTTAGACTCTGGCTGACTTGTGTGATCCAAACACACTGACTCCAAATCTGAAAGTCAAGTCAAGTCAGTGGTGGATCTGGGGCATTTTTAATAAATCAGGCACCAAAAAAAGGGGTCAGATTATACAAAGAGGGGCCAGATATACTGCAACTACTACAACACATTCCATCAGTATAAACATGAATAATGGAATGTATGTATTTTCCATCAATCATTAATTGTTTACAAGTCACACTATGACTTTGAAAGCAAAGACATTTATAATTGAAGTGTACATCAAAAAAAGCTTCAGGAAATGAACAACTGTAGTTTTCATATTATTGAACTGTAAGCTAGGGTACATGGAAAACATAAAAGATAATACACTTTTTCCAACATTTGTAATATATTATCATTTTATATTATATATACTATTAAAGAATATACATACATTTATAAAAAAAACAACAACTAAGTGAGCGGGCCGGTTGGCTTTCAGTTGGGGCCACTCTGGGCACTCTGGACCCACCTTGGATCTGCCCATGCATCAAATATAGTATCAAAGATATTGATGTTATTAAATAATGAAGCATAAGCCACTGAGGGTTAAGAGCACACTGGACAATTAATGTGGCATATCTTCCATTTTCCCGGTGGCCAGATACACCTTGGGGCTAAATCGGTTCATAAATTCTTTTTGACTGGAACGATAACCCTTTAGTGTCCTGTTCGACTGTCTGGTTGAACTTATAATGAGTCTCTATTTTTTACTGAAAAATGTGACTGAACCTGTTTGTAATATGACGAAGTGACAGCAATTTATATGCTTAAGAGTAAAGGACCAAGGATGAATCCTTGGGGGACATCACAGGTCAAAGGGTCCACCGGAAGGAGGCACTAACCATGATTATTGAGAAACTCAACTCTTGATAAGTAGGATTTGGGGCATATTAAAGCATGTGAAGACTTGCTGAACTGAATTATGTGAATTGAGTCAACCAAAAATAAGTCGAACAAGAGACAAATACTATACTGAAAAAATGCGTCACCAAAACAGTTAGAGATTTCACTTTTTCAAGGTAGTAACTGAGAGACTACTTTCCATGAAAGTCCGATTTTGTTTTCTTCTTATGGTCAATTTAGATTGTCTAAAATATTAAATTAATAAATTAAATAGATCAGCAAAGAAATTATTTTTCCGTTGTTTTTTTTTTCTTGGTGAGGACATTAAAGGGATAAAGCTGGTTAAATGACATAGAACTAACCCAATCACCTCTCTTACTCACCCGTACCCTTACCTCTCTTACTCGGCCTTATCCTTACCTCTCTGTCTTGTGTTGGCTCAAACCCAAATAGAATGCTGATAAGGCTTTGCTTCCAGTGCCAGAAAGGACATTCCAAAGCACAAGGGGGGTGAGGAGAAGTAATGGGAGAAATATATTAAAAAATCTACAGGTGGTTGCTGCCAAAATAAGCAATGTGTTTGCTGCAGGGGCTCCTATAAGTTCATAGATATCATTATGGATGTGCCACATTGTGAAGCAGATGACAGATGCAGGAGGAGAAGTGGCTGGCCATGAGAGGATCAGGTGTGTGAAAGGGAAGAAGCCATTGAGTGATAGTGAGACTATTACAAGGTCAAGGGACAGACTGAGGAGGAGCAGGAGGTTGAGTGCAGATAAAGTGTTTTTTAGTAAATACTTGCAGAAGGATGGAGGGAGGTAGTGTATGTGTGCGTCGTGCCATAATGGCAATTGTGATTATTAACTCAATTAAAGATGACCTATTCTTGGTGGCCAGTCAATCAGTGTCAAATAGCGCCGTTGAAGAAGTTGTTATTGTCACTGGTTAATTTCCTTAATGCGGTCACAAATTCAGCGGATAATTATAAGGATGATTAACTAATGTTGTTTTGTTTGCATTTTATTAATAGTGTTATGTGTATGATAAGTAAAATCATACACATTGCGTTGCTCATGGAGACGTTTCACATTACTGCTGAAAGTAGTATTTGTCCAGTGTCTAATGGATACTGGAGAAAACTCTGGAGGGACTCTGGTGGGTTCAAGTCCTACAAGGTCTACTTGTTGTAGGGTCCTTGAGTAAAACCCTGAAACCCTAGGTCCCCGGGCACTTCCAAGGGGGCTGCTCACTGCTCAGGCAGGGATGGGTCAAATGCAGAGAAATAATTTCACTATGTTTTACTGTTTATGGCTGTATGTGATCAATAAAGGATACATTATTATTATTATAAATAGTATTTCTATCATCCCCTTTTCAAGTTTCATTGGCTCGCATCAGTGCCACTGGTGAACATGTAATATTAGAGTGGTTTTCAGTGCTTCAAAGGCTTTATAAAGTTCTTGAATTTCAGTGGACTGGAGGGAAAAGACAACTTTAATCATATTTGTTATATTTTTCCCTCTAACAGTCAAAAGCGACTCATGTGGGCATGAGTGTTTGAGACAGACCTGAGTTTATACTTAGATGGTCAACATTTATGTTCAGATTTATTTGGAAGTTTGTATTGACACCTTTATAGAATGGCCTATTTTGATATATAATGGAAAATGAATTGCAACCTTGAACAGATGTTAAGAACTTCATCATTCATTCTTCATTAAAATGCATCTTTGTGGATTCAAATTAGAGGTCAGGTATTTGGATACATATCAAATTGTTTTATAGAGATTGTTTTAGGGAGAGATACACACCCTTTATATTTACAGTCTGACAGCTTGCAAATGATTTGCTGTGTCTCCCATCACAGTCTCAAGAGCATGGAGGAGAGTAGCCGCCAGGAGACTGGCCGTTACACGAGGACAGCCGGAGATGTCCGTAGAAGGACAACAACCCAGCAGCCAGAGTGGTATCTGTTCCTCAGTGTGAGGAGGAACAGTAGGAGCACTGACAGATCCCTACACAATGACCTCCGGTGGGCTACTGCTTCGATGTTCCTGAAAAAGCATTTTGAAGGTCAATTAGTGTTCACCAGAGATCAGCAGAGTCTCCATTGGTGCTGGTTCCCTTCACAGATGAGAGCAGGTTCAAACTGAGGTTATGTGGCAGGAGTGACCGAGTCTGGTGACGCTGTGGAGAACGTAATGCTGCTGCATCATCATCCAGCAGGACCGGTTTGGTGGAGGATCGGTGATGGTCTGGGGAGACAGATCCTCGGATGGTCACACAGACCTCCATGAGCTAACCAATGGTCTGTGTGATTTCAGTTTTTCACTTTGTTTTTTGGTGTAATTTAGAATCCAGACCTTAATTGTTTAATGATGTTGATTTCCATTGATCGTTCTTGCTTAATTTTGTTCTAAAGAAAATTACGCAATGTATATCAATAAAAATTTTCAACTTCAAGGTTTCTTTCATCGAGATCCAGACCGTGATTTAAGTGTCCCCTTCATTTTTTTAAGCAGTGTACATTGCAGGGGTGAATCAAACAACAAGACAAACGACATTTAATAGTACAGGAGTTGTAGAATTCCCTTCATTTGCCACTATGTAATTCTCATAGAACGGTCTCTATGACGTAAAGTACAATAAGCGTTGCATGATGTACATTAAGTGCACACCCAGAGCTACGTGACTTTGAAACCTGAAATATACTCCTTTAGAAATTGTATGATAAAAGTGATATAAATTACTCTATATCAATTTTATATGCGTAATATAATGGCCGTGACAGCCTCTAAAAGACAAAGAATCCCACACTGTCTTATACAAGCCCTTAAGAAAACTTACATGCCACAGATGTGGTCCGATTATATCATTACCATTACCTCAAGCGAAACACATTCCAGACCACCTGGGCCTATAATTGTTCCCGATCTATCATCAGAGGAAAAACAAAATTAAAGAGCCCTCATTTATAGGATTTAGTATGTGATAAGTTGCTGTATGCATGCACTTTCACATGGGCCGATGCCTGCATTATATTACAGCCTATGCGAAAAGCTTTCATACATATATATACAAAGAAACCACCCACAGACAGTTTTTGTTTCTTTTAAATAAATTTGGCATGATGAAAATGTTAAGCAAGGGTTACTTGTAGTTGAAACATCTCAAGACCTTGAAGAGCCTTTAACATTGGAGGGTCATCAAATAATCTTTTCCCAGTACATTTATCACTGCTAGAATTCATGGAGATCTTATGTAGCCCATGTAACCTATCAATTAAATATTGGCAAGGGAAGGCATTCTTGCCCCCAACGATTGTAGGGTTTATTTTTAACAATCTGTGAGAGCAAAATTATGTAATGAGCTCACATTGTAGTGGGTCTGCAATCACATCACACCCCAAACAAAATCTCAGCCCACTTTTGAACAGAAAAATATAGCAACAAGCCTGCATTTTGTGGGAGAAGTGCATTTTTGTACCAGGAGTAAACAATTATCTCCTTAAAATAAAATAAGCTTCAATCACTCAACAGTGACAATTTTAAAGCCCAATGGTCTGCGAACTTTGCCAGGAATCTAATTTAGCAAACATTTTACCCGACGGTTCCAATTTCTTGTCTTTTCCCTTCAGAGCTATTTAAAAGTTTAAGTTCTTCTTAAGCTGGGCGCTAAAGTTGCAGAACTTGATAAATATTAGCAGTGTTACCACTGAATAGATGAAGCCATTGTTATTTCAGCTCACTGTGAAATCCTGTGCACAGTCTTGATAAGAGGATCCCAGAGAGGATGGTGCTATATATGGAATGCACCCAAATATATATCCATTTCCTCATTATTTGGAGGGAACTGTGTACTTCATCGCTATTGTCAGTGCTCATTAGTGTAACAGAGCTCTGCTGGAAAATTCCTCATCGTTCAGTTGTTATACGAATTATCCTTTTTTAATGATGAAATCTTAATTATCTCTAATATTTGAAAACGCCTCTACAATTAAAGCTTGAGAGATTTGAAGTGTAACTTAGAAAACAAAACATTTAAGATGAAAATGTCATCGATAATAAAAGAATATGTAAGTCTAGATTTTTAGGGGGGGGGTCCATTCCACAACTAGAAGGGAGATCCTGCAGTCTTTCACCATTCACAAGAAGTAAGTCCCAGGATGGCCATATTTTTTAGTTTTAAAATAAGTGTTGGCTTCCTCATTGGTGAAACTCTGAGCGTTAAATAACCTTTATTTTTAACCCTCCTTTATGAATGGCGTCAATATGCGTTAAACATCACCTGTCAATGGAGCAGCATGTCCATTGGTTTCGATACAAGCAATGTGCAGCCAAGAAACTTCTTACCTTTTATTGTGGATCGTGGATGTATGTTGAGAAGACAACTTTTAGTGCTTTTATTGTGTCGCTCAGCTCGCGGCTCGTTTATTTATGACATTAATGAAAACAATAATGCAAACAATATTACAGTCACATCAACTCTGCTTTAGTGCATCAATCCATATGAAGTAATTCACTTAGTAAACTCTGTAAACAAAATACACATTCCAATAAAAGATAATAAATAAAACGTATACCAATACAAAGAATATGTAACCATATTGTGAGTTCAAATCACAATATGCACTTTCTTTTTTTAAAGTCACTTACACAGAACATCCTTTCTGGTAAACATCATTGAACTTGAGCACTATCACAAAATGGCGCGACAACGCCAATGTTAACGAGTGACCGGACACAAAACCAGTTAAAACAAGGCGCTCGTTCTAACCATTTACATCTATCTCATACACAGAAACTCTCAGTGCTCTCCAAAACCCAGACATCTTTAAAATCACATTTTCATCTCTATTGCTTAACTTAGAGAAGACTTATTTTGAACCTGAAGTTTAGGAAAAAAAAATCCATCATCAAACACCAAATTAACTTTTTTACTCTTGTTGAAAGACTCCAAACCATGTAAGAGCCTGGTTGGCTTAGCAGCATAGTTACTTGAATATATTGAAGATGGCTAACAATAAATAAACAAATATGCATTACCTGTGGATGTATGGAGAAAAGATAACTTTTAGCGTGTTGCTCAGCTCACCGCTCCTTTATTTCGGAATCCCTTTTGAACGGAGCATGCGCAGAACGGTCTCCCCAGTGTGGTGTCTGTTAAAATCAAACTTAATATCAAAGTGTTTCCAACCTACTACACATGTATGGCTATAGTTGCATGGATTTAAAAGATAGTCTAATTTAAACAGTCACAAGTGTGGTTTCACTTTAGAAAAGGAGATGAAAACAAGACAACGTAGGAATGTAATTAGCTGCAAGTCAAACTGTCCACTAAAACTGTCTCAACATGTCATCCTGGGACAGCAGCTCACTGTTCATTCTGACAAGTAATTGAAAGCTGACAAAATAGGAAGCTGAAGGGAGTCACAGAGAAGTAACAGCACCTGTGGTGAAAAGAAGAGTTGTTTAGATTTGCTTTTCTAATGTCACTGCTGGCCCGGAGTTATATTTGTTAATGCTTTTGTTAGTGGATCAAATTGTAGCCTTATACTAATTAAGACTATATTTTCAGAGAACAACAGAAGATACAGATAGCTTGGTATCCAAACAATTAATTTATTTTTCTCTTCCATGTTTGAATCAAAATGGGGAAACAAAACCCACAAAATAATCAGAATTGATAAAATGCAAACAGTTGGGGTGGCTGTGGCGCCGGATGTAAAGCAGATGTCTCCGTCTTCTACAGTCTCACATCGCTGTGTCGTTGAGCCAGACAGTGAACATGTGATTGCTTACGACACCTTACATGGTAGTCTCTGCATTGAGTATGAGTGTGTATGTGGTTTTTGTATAAGACGCATTGACCTTGTTCATGCTAACATTATTGTAATGTAATTAAATGAAAATCTACCTTACAGTTGATGCATGAGAAATGTAACATTTTTGTTCATGGTGGATCGTCAGAACTACTCCATTTCTGCAGAACATTCAGGGAGTTGTGGTATGTTTTTTTCTGCTTTTTTGATCATCTGATTATTTTCTGTCAAAGAGGGACGGTGCAGTCCTCAATGGCTTATCTCAAATGTTTGAAAACTTTGCGAAGTGTACAGTGGTCAAGTGGTCAAGCAAAGTTGTACCGTGAGCTGATAGCTGAGGAATCTTTGCAGTGCAAAAAGTTCCCAGAATGCTGAGTGCCTGCACTACATTGCTTAGCAATGCAGCAGCAGTGTGTGTGTGTGTGTGTGGATGTGCGGGAGAGAGTGAGTGCATGTAGCTTGCTGTGTGTAGAAAGTGTGGTACTTTCTTTGATTTAGTATGCGTGCTCGTGTGCAGCTGCTGTGGATTTCATAGGTTTGTACTTCTGTGTTGTTTGCTTTATTGATGTTTGATTCTGCTTTTACAAAGTATTCTTTAATGTAACAGCACCATCATATATCACCATATTTCTGTAAAGCAACTACATTGTTTGACGATAATATTCTAGAAATCTAAAACATTCCACCTTGACTCTTGTCATTTATACAAAATACCGATGGAAGAAAAATACTCTTAAACATTTCATAAAATAAAAAAACAATGTTTAGACAGGGTTCGTTTTAGTGTGATAGCACACAAATACGCATTTAGCACCACAAAACATTTAAACTAACATTTTTGTGAGAAAAAAATGTCAAGAAGTCAGTCCAATATGAAGAAGTGAACATGGAGGAAGTATGATTCTGTCCTCACTGGTATTTGTCAAGGTCCCCCAGCAGTTCTGCAGTTATAGCTGTGATTGATCTGCTCAGGGCAGCCGGGACACTCTGCATCAGGCAGCTCTGGGGCATCAGTCATCGCTCAAGAATCAGCTCAGGGTCATGCACTCTTCTGAAAGGCCTGCCCTCATATAGGAAAAGAGCAGAGTCAGGGTTTCACTTCTACATCTTAAAAATACACACTGTTACAGGGCAGTGCCACGTGTCTGACATCAGGCACAGTGCCGAGTGCAGAAATCCACTTTTGATTTTAATTTCAAAAAAGCATAATTTTTGGCTAATTATAAGTAGTAGTATAACAGTGGTTTGAAAATGGAGGAAATACATCATGTGTTTATTATTTAAAATAGTGTCACTATGCCTAATGATTGACTTTTCATAACTAGCAAGAATTGTGAGTTTTGTTTTTTTCTTAAACAGACTACCTCAGTATTAATTTAGTTACCTTGTTAGTTTAAATCGGCGCTTCCCCAGATATTATTTAAAATCATGCAGTCATGTGGTTCATGGAATTAAACAAGATGAATTAGCTGACAATAAGATAAATAGTGATCTTTACATCTGAATCAACTTAACACAATAATAAAAAAAAGATCCACGAAAAATCCGAAAAACTATATAGACCAATTTAGGTCCAGATTTAGTGCGGATGAATCAACTAGAGAAGCTCTATCTATTTGTCTTGTATACTTAGTGTTTTACTCTAATAGTTCATGTTTTACTCACTAGGATAAAACAAATAGGGTCGTTGGACCAACGATTTATATGTTTTATGTTCTAAATCGTTGGTCCAATTAAATCCACAGTAGGTGAATTTGAATTGACCCGGGGACATATATCATGTATATATTACATTTTACTGTGATAGTTCATAATTTACTCAGTAAGGAAGATTTTTTTTTTTTTTGATAATTTTGAGAAATAACACATTTAACTCTTTCACATTTAATTATTTAACACATTGATGAGGTCTTGAAATTGAACTCCTGAAAAGATAATTATGTACCATGTAACTTTTTAATCCTCTTTTTTTTGTGGCGAGTTTCAATCGGATCTTCTTCTGCAAGGTATCAGCATAGCCATTATTAATCCAGTCCAACAGGGGAAAAAGCTTTTCAGGTGAATTAACCCTTGTACCATACAAGTTTCATTCGGGTCAAATTGACCCGTTTCAATTTTTACAAGACGATAAATGGTACAAGTATACATTTTTTCTACCTGAAACTCAATGGCCTTAGCTTATTTTCTGTGATAAACATGTACAAACAAAAAATAAAAATTGAGCACACGTGCTACTATACCTAACACATTTACATCCTTCTTATGGTTTTCAGGTCAGTTTGACCCGCATACACAGAGACACACAGAAACATGCAACCACACACATACATATTCTTTGAGCTGCTGATTACTGACTCAATTCAGAAAATCATTCTGGATATGACCAAAATTCGTAGAGAGAGGTGCATCTGCATGCCTACTTTGGCATCCTTATCCTTTCTTGTGTCTACAGGTCAAGAGTGGAGTCCACTGAAAGTTTTTGGACTGCTGAGACAGAGAGAGCGATTTCTAGAACCACAATGTCTCTGAAGAGCTTACATGTATTCTGAAGGATCATCAGATTTGACGACCGTGAATCAAGACCTGGGTAGACGGCGGGGGACACGAGTTGGCAGCAATCTGCACTGTGTAGGACCAGTGGGTGGACCGGCTTCCCCCGTCTATACAACCCTGGGCTAAATGTAACTGTGAACGAACGGCTTGTGGGGTTTAGAGGCTGCTTCCCTTTCAGATGGCATTTGTCCTCTAAACTAGCAAAGTATCGCATCAAAATCTGCCTGTTATGGCAGCCTGTGATGCCGTTTTATCTTATGCATGGAACAGAAGGCGGAGCTGCTGAAAGAAACCAGGCGACACAAGTGGTGCTATATGTCACAAGGCCTCAGTCGCCACAAAAAATAATCTGTGATAATTTTTTCACGTCGTACAACCTGGGACAGTCCATTCCTCCAAATTTATGTTCAAGGCCAACGCTGCCCTGGTATCTTACATACCAAAAAAAGAAAAAATTGATCTTTTCCAAGATAAGCATGATCTATGACACCAAAGTCTTGAGTATAGTGGATTTTTAAGATCAATTATGTCCTTATGACAAAAAAAAAGAATCACACTTCCATTTTTAATTGTGTTCTAGTAAAGACTGATTGCAATCATTAAACATATATGTTATCCCTATTGTTTGAAGTTTAGATAAAGACAATATTTTATATGTTATGGTTTATGAAGTAAAATTTAATTTCAGAATTGTTTTTTTAACCCCAAATATGTCCTGGGTGAATTTGACCCAGGGGAGACCAGAGGGGCCCAAAAGTGAAGACCATACAAGAGTAAAACGGATGACATCCAACATATTTGCGTTCACTGTTAGTTATTGGATGATATACAAAAATCTGGAGAAATTCGTGGTTGACGTTTAGCAGTGACACAGCAGAAAACAGGGAGAAAGACATGAAAAAAAAAACTAAAGCCAGGGAAATTATCATTATTAAGTTATTCTGCAACAACAATGTTGTTTATTTCTGATTATATGATAACAAAAAGTATGTATGTCATGCATTTAGGAATAATAGCAAAGACCACAAGTGTTACTACATAAATCAGACATTTTATTGTGTCTCTTTCCTTCAAAAATATTTTGAGCTGATTGGACTGGCTTAGCTGAAATAAACAATTAAAATATTACAGAAAATATGAGAACCACTGACTTAAACATCGGGCATATGACTTATCTCAACTTTTGCAAACTGCCATTTTTTTATTAATTGCGTCACACTTAGTGAACTTATTTAAACACAAACGATGTCCAGGAATCGTTGAAATTTGGTAGTCCTTCATCATAATTGTGATGCAAGAATACACTCATTATTGAGTTTTCTTATTTGTGAAATGTAGAGCATACCATATATACATCTAATCTTAGGATATATAGTGCTGTGCCTGTCTTATGGTGCGCATCTACCCTCAACAGCTTGAAAGAATGCATACAACAGTGTTGCCCCCTTTGATGTGAATTAATTCACTTTGATTTTCTTTGATTTTCAAGGAAATCCATGCATAAAAAACATGAGAATTGGTTAAGCAGCTCCCATCAGTGCTAAAACATGCGGTGTATCCATACGCGTTCATATGAACGTTACAGATGACAGAACTATCTTCTGCAAAAACTAAGCTATTATGTGCTTCTCTACCCAAATACTCCCAACTGCATGATAATTATGACGCCCCAGGTACTCTAATCTACTGATAAGGCAAAGCTCATAATCAATAAAGGAGCTCGCAGAACCAATAGATCTGTTTACCATTCTAGGATCAGCCTTTGGCAAATTACCTTTTCCCACCCCCATTAAACATGAATGGTAGATGGATGTAATATGTCTTGATAAATCTGTCTGCTTTAAACATACTGGTCATTTAAATTCAAATTATATCATGAAAGCACTGTGTATGTTCCAATATTATACACCACAGAGCAACCATCTATGTCAATACCACAACCAAGATGGATAACTTTGCATTCAGTGTAAGGGATTTCGAGTTCTCTCCACCCGCAAAACTATATTAGAAAGAATAAAAAAACAGAATGAAAGAAAATCCTAAGGGTGAAGTTTTGCAGTGGTTGGAGAAGCACAAGGCTGAAAAACAAAACACCTCAGGGGACATAAATGGAAGATGAAGCCTGTTGTTCTGTTCCAAATACATCAAGAAGAGATGAGATGTCTGCAAGAAAGTCATTTGGAAAGTAGAGTCACTTGTGTGAGATAAGCAAACTACTCTCAACTGAACGCAGCTCATAACAGTAAATATGGCACAATTTCTTTAGATTGCTTTTTTTAACGTAGTTCATGTGGTATGATTTTTCATAACCCAAATTTAAAAATGTTTCGCAACATTTTTACATAACTTAATTTACTGAAACTTAAGTCAAAATACAGAACAACTGAGATGCTACAATGAACAGATGGATGCAAAGATGGCTGGATGGATGGATGGATGGATGGATGGATGGTTGGTTGGGTGGATGATAGATAGATGGATGGATGCAAAGACGGCTGGATGGATGGATGGATGTAAAGAGAGCTCGATGGATAGATGGGTGGATGGAAAGATTGATGGATGGATGCAAAGACAGCTGGATGGATGGATGGATAGATGGACGGATGCAAAGACAACTGGATGGTTGGATGGATTGATGCACTGTTGGCTGATGGATGATGGAAGCAAAGATGGATGATAGATGGATGGATGGATAGATGGATGGATGGATGGATGGATGGATGCATGCAAAGATGGCTGGATGGATAGCTGGACAGATGCAAAGATGGATGGATGGATGGATGATAGATGGGTGGATGGATGGATCGAAAGACGGCTGAAATGATGGATGGATGGATGCAAAGACAGCTGAATGGATGGGCGGATGGATCCCAAGACAGATTGATAAATAGATTAATGTAAAATGGATGGGTGGAAGCATTGATGGATGGATGGATGGGTGGATGGATGGATGGATGGATGGAGGGATGGAGGGATGGGTGGGTGGATCCAGAGACCGCTGGATGGATGGATGGATAAATGGATTGATTCAAAGACGGCTGGATGGATGGCTTGATAGCTGGATACTTGCGAACATGGCTGGATGGATGGATTGATGGATCCAAGGACCCACGGATGGCGAGATGGATGGATTGGTAGATGGATGCAAAGTGGGCTGGATGGATAGATGATGGAAGCAAAGATGAATTGATACAAAGATAAATGTAAAATTTATGGTCGGAAGCCTGGATGGATGGATTGATGGATGGATGGATGGAAAGACAGCTGGATGGATGTATGGATCCAAAGATGACTGGATGGATGGATGGATAGATGGATGCAAAGATGACTGGATGGATGGATGAACAGATTCAAAGATAGATGGACTGATGATGGAAGCAAAGATGGATTGATACATAGATTAATGTGAAATGGATGGGTGGCAGCGTGGATGAATGTATGAATGTATGCAAAGACGGCTGGATGGATGGATAGATGGACAGATAAAAAGCTGGATGGATGGATGCATGGATGGACAGATGCAAAGATGGATGACGGATGCACTGATGGCTTGATGGATGAATGGTTGATGGAGGAAAAGAAGGATTGATACAAAGATTAATGTAAAATGGATTGGTGGAAGCATGGATGAATGTATTCAAAGATGGATGGATGGATGGATGGATGGATGGACGGATGGATGGATGGATGGATGGATTCATGAATGGAATATCAGTGCAATCAATAAGTGCTTCCACCTGCTTGGTGTTTGTTGTCCCTGCTCGTCTCTCCACAAGCCAAGCGGAAGCACATGTGCGTTAATTCAAAGAATAATTTAGCAAATCAACCGTAATACTTCAAGACATTATTCTCACAGAATGTTTCCCAGTCTAACCATCTACAAGAGTATAAACAAAAGGAAGGACCTTACTGGCTATGCCGAAGCTATCCTGGTATGATCAGAATCGTGGCTACCCTTAGTTTTATTCACAAAGGTGCACCATATACAAACTGATATACATTTCTGTTCTCTTAGCTTGGTGCTATGTCATGTGACCAGGAAGTTAGCTCAACTCCAATTGGAATAGGAATTGTAATACAGCATGAACATAAAGAATCAGTGACTGATAGAACTAATGGAAACATAAGGGCTAAATGCACATTGACAAGTTGGATTTAGTTTTGGATCACCCACCCAGAAGAGTCAGAAGTGGTGGTGCTACAAGATTACCATTCAAGATTGTATCTGTTGAACCTAAAAGAAAACATTTAACTTTGGTTAAAACCTTTCATATCAAAACTTGTTGGAGGAAAACATTTATCCTCATTCGTAGGCCTGAATAAGTTTGGCGGGTGTCACATCTGTATACATTACAAACCACCATGGTGGTACACAGCCCACATCACATCTGGAGTCTGCAACATTCTTTGGCGGGAGTTTTTTGAACGTCATTTCAAAGCCATGTGTTATTTGCGTCATATAAGGTAAAATTAGATGTACAAGATAATAAGAAACAGGTAGTAAGTTCCTCTATGGATTGTGACGAAACTGAAACTTATATCTAAAGGTAATCAAAAGCTTACTGTTGCATAAAATGTGGCAAATAAATAATTAAATTATTTGCATCCATGTTCATTTGTGCTTTATGGGTTTAAACTCAGAAACTGTGTATATAGCATAGCTCTCATTTTAAGTTGAGTAATTTTGTATTAGTTTGACAAATTCCTTCTACCGCTGTTTAAATCTAGTTTCTGCTGGCAGTAATCTCTTTTCATAGATGCTGTCAGTGCAGGTTATTTTCACACGTTCCCTTATTAATAAGCATAGAGTGGCATAGGCAGAGTCTTGTAATTCCATTATTCAGAACTACGACACTGCATTGTGGTAGTAGTTATATTGAGTGTGGGAAAAGAAAAAGTGCAACAAGAAAAGTTGTTGTACTTTGTTATGCAAAGGACATCAGAATGCTGACGCATCAGCCCTCGATGCTCCTGTGTGAGCATTATTTCTGGCAGCCATTCTGGTATATACTTCAGATAGATGAAGAGCAAATTCTATGGGGTGCAAAGTCCAGTCTTTGTTGACAGAATCCCAAAATTTGCATTACCCTGAAACACAGTAAGATATTAATAATACACTAGACTGGAACAGACAGCACTCAGAGAGAGTGAACCTCTAAGAAGGCAGCTCAGCTTGTTCTGGAACCACCATAATCTAATGGAATGTTCCTTGTTGCCATACCTTTCCTCTCCAAATAGCTTTTTCAGCACCCTGCTAATAGACAGAGAGAAACAAATGCTGTCAAGCACATACCCTTCTTGGAAGAGGAAACTAATCTTTTCTCTTTATTTATATGAATTAAAGAGCAAAGTACTTGTCTCTCAAGCCGGGCTCACACTATATGATTTTAGATTCATGACTGTTTGATTTCAACTCATACTGTACAAATTAATCGTTTGCGGAAGCTCACAACTGGTGTGCTCGCACTGCACAGTGCAATCGTTACGCAAGACTTGAGTGCTCACGCTGTAAGGCCTTGTTTGCCCCTCCAGCTATTGACATTTGTCAACAAAGTTTTGTTTGACAGCTAAAACTATGCTTACAAAACTGAGCTGTTTTGATCTTAATTTGCCATCCTGTGTGCCCAAAACCCTTGAGGATGATGTGGACAGTATGGCCGGTCTATTTTCCAGAGATTCGTAGGTAAGATAGCAATGTTTTCATGCATAGAGTGCTAACTTGATAGCTAGCACCGCTTTGACAGCGACCCACCATTTTTCTTCCTTGCTGTGCAGTTTTTACCTGCCACAAACTGCATGTCTACTTAATGACTGCATGTTTTTAATTATAAACGATTATTTACAGTAGCCACCACACACAGGCGTAGTGAGAGAAGAAGACGCTGTTGTCATGCTATAGAGTCGTGGCCCTGCTTCAATTGGCGATTGAATTGAAATTTGGGTCGAATTAGTTGACCCAAATTTCCGTCATGTCTGAAAACAATCCGATCTTCCGATGGTCATCCGGGAGCTGCTGATTGGCCCTCACGACCTTCTGTACATTTCAAAACATGGGACAACCGGCAAGCCCCAACAGCTGGCCCAATGATCGTTAGGCTCATGATTGGGCTCCAGTCGCACAGTGTACGCCCGGCTCTCCATCAAATGTGCACCTTGTGCACTAATTACAGTGTGAAGTCAATACCCAGAAATCAAGAGTTGATGTTGTGGTTATTGCTATAAATATATAGTACCTTATCTCATATATCATTGTTCATGCTTCTCCCCAAAAAATAGTTCTGCAAGAATTAAAAAAGGAACTATGAAGAATAAATCATTTTTTGAAAAGTGTCTATCAAAAATGTTAGTAATCATAATCAGGTACAGGCCGAAGTCGTGACTATTTTAATTTCATCATTACTTGGAGTATTTTGTATTGTTTTGTCCTCTTTGTTTTCCGTTCTTGTTCTTTCACTCTCCTACAGTCATCAGCTATCCTCTTTCTCATATTTGTTAATATCTGTGAATTTCCCTACTAATTATAATCTGTTAATGTTATGTTCACGTCACACATCCCAGCAACTGTCCTTGTCTTTTCCTTGCGTGAGTTTATTTCCATATGACTCTCCTGTTAATTCTGTGGTATTTTATTTTATTTTTTAAACTTTGCTTTATTATTTGGATTCTGCACTCCCTATCTGCCGATGAATTATTGTCTTTTTTTAATTGCCCTCATTATTTTGACCAATGTCCTTTTCATGGACATTATGTGATGGAATGTGGACTTTTTGATTTTTGATTGTCAATTAAATCACTGAACTTTACTGTGCCTCCTGTGTTGCCTGTCCGGGGCTTCACAGTCTAATTATTCTATATCCATAGTAAGTATACATTGATTTAACTTATTAAATGCATATTCCTGTCTATATTTGTTGTTGCTGATGTTGCCAGTATCGTAGAGCTGTCTCTTTCTGCCAACACCCTGCCTCCAACCACAAAATATGTCATCATTGTTTACTAACAATATATACCAAGAAAACAAAAGGGGAGAGTCTAGCTCATTGGATCTCATGAGGCTGCCTGCTGGTTGTTTGTCTCTCATCTTAAACCTTATGACCTCATTCATTCCAGTCTGCTGGAGTTTGTTCTCCAGGTTCCTCCTGTTGGCGTCCCTGCGGTGCCTTAGCTTGTCCCACAAGTCGTGCTGAATGCTCCTCAGTTGGTCTTTGTCCCCTGATATGAAGGCTTGTTTATTTTTATTAAGATGTTCTTTCAGGTCACTGGTGATCCAGGGCTTGTGTTGGGGAAGCATAATACATTCCGGACTGGCAGGGTGGTGTGTTCACAGAATTTAATATACTGCATGATGCAGTCAGTCTAATACATTAAATTGCTGTGATTCCAAACGGGGACAAGGGTGATATCATGAAAAAGTCCCCAATCCTCTGTGTTGTACAAGCAATCCCTCTGAATGAACTCCTCAAATTGAAAATTTATCTCCGCTATTAAAGTGAAATATGATATGGTCAAGATAGATCTTATTCATTTGATTCATATGCACCAAATCTGGACTAAATAATACCAAAAGTTGGGAAGTTATGTCAGAAAAACAATGTATTTCATAAAAAGCTCCCCATGGTGAGTAAAATAGGAGCCACTGGGTAAAATAGGATATATTCAGGTTAGATTTCCACAAGTTGATTCATATGCACCAAACCTGAATTAAATTGGGCCAATATTAAGAAGTTATGTCAGAAAAAACATTAATACGGAATAAAGAAGTTTTCCCTTATATGCAATTTGAACTCTTAGAGTTCAACATGATGATTACAAGAGGGACCCCCTCCAGTCGATTCGTACACATCAAATTTGGACTAAATTGGACGAACGGTTGAGAATCCATGGCTGAAAAATTGTTAGAGATAAAACTCCCCCTAGTGTTGGAAATATTCATCCGACCTTTCCCAAATAAACCCCGGTCTTTTTTGCAATAAGTTCGATTTGGTTGTCAAAGTTTGAAAATGGGCAATGAAATAGTTTTTTTAGTTACCGCGTCGACACGAAGGATCTGTGGCGGACAATGATGATTCCATAATATCATAGACTTCTCGGGGATATAAATAGATAAAATATAAATGATTGTGTAAATGACCTTGTCGTTGAGTAGCAAATTCAGAGCTGTCTTAATTTGCGGGTGTACAGGAGTGAGGCAGAAGCCGGCGGGCCGGTACTGCTGGATGCTGCTTTTAGCTTTAATTTTGGCCTCTGCCACGGGAGAGTTGCAGGGGCAGATGATTAGATTTTGTTTTAGAAATTTTTATTAGAGATTTTGTTTGGCAACTTTTTAGATATTTTAATGGAATAACTGGTTTTACGGGTTAAATCCTGAAAAAAATAAAATAATTATGTAACCTATAGCAATGACATACAGGCTATAAATTAATCCCGTTATTGCAATGAACATTTAAAAACTGTTTTATGGTCTGCTATTACACCCAGATATGCTGTATAAACAAAAGCAAAAGGATTCTTACTGGTCCCTGCAGGGATGAGCACTGCAGTGTACTGGACCATAATAACACCGAACCATGATGCTCGTTTTTACAGCTGTAGGAAACTCCCTGCTGTTCATGTTCATTCTCCTTCTGATTTATTGACAGGACCGTGTGTTATATTGCAAGATAGATCATAGCCCACACACTCAGCAGTGTCGCCAACACCTGCAGCTTTAAAGTTCAAAAGGTTAGGAAAGTCCAGTACTGCCAAATCAATATCTGATTACCCATTTCAGGGTTGAAGTCCTCCTTTTACATTTAATTCAGCTGGGTGGGTTCTATGCATTTGTTTCTAAAGATAATATGTTGCACAACTTGATATTAAAATCTCCTCCTTAATCCAAAGGAGCTGCAAAGACGGAGACATTGATAATTGAATCATGAGAAATGGTCGGGGATCCGACCGTAAATAAATTACATTTAGTTTTTATTATTACGAAAAAATCTATACATTTTTTTTTATCGAATTTGGAATCTTCGATGAATGAAAAAAAAAACCCATTAACAATAGAAAAACAAATATATGATTTTTCTGTTGTCGTATTCTTAGTATTCAGAACAGAACAAGGTTAAAGGAAACAACTGCTCTGGTTTACCAAGACAAACGTTAGCATTAAAGCTACTGAATTGAACAATTTATAAACAAAACCTCCAAAATACACCATGTCTCAAACACTCTGCAAAGGAAAGTGAAAAAAAAAAACTACACTCTTGGGCAATAAGTAATGCGCAAATAAGTTTATAATAAATTATGCACTAGTCATTAATAATTGAATAGAGAAACTAAATTGAAGGTGAAGGCAAAGCCAATGGTTTGAGAATAATAAGTAGAAGAAATATTATCTCCCAGCTACTGGCCAACACTCTTAAGTTTAACCCAAAACAACCTCTATGGCGTCTGAATGAATCCAAAGTCACACAGAGAAGTGCAACAGAGAAGGAATAGAGTTATGTCCATTCTTACCTCACAAACATACACACATAAACACACATACAAACACACGCACTAACACAAACACGCACATACACACACACACACCACCTTTTCATCAAATGCAATTTCTGGAGTCCCTCCCAGCTACTCTTGATTTGTTAAATGGAAATTCAATGTTTTATCCATTTTATTGCTAATATAAAATATTCTCTTCTCAGAGGGTCACGCAATAAATTCTGCACCACATCCAATCAATTCTTTATATTTGATTGAGTAAATATGAATTCTGCCTACTGGAAATATACTTTATTACTGCTTGATATCCAGCTGTGCTTGTGCAGCCTTTCTGAGAATATAACATGGTTTTCTATGAGCTGTGTATTGCTGTAAAATTCAGATTTACCATGAATGAGTCTTCTCCTTTCATCATCATTTTCATGTGCTTTCTTATTTCTTTTGTCTATATTTATTTTTTTATGATTAATATATATGAATGTACGTGCCTCCTTTAGATATGTTTATTTCAAACTTTAATACAAATTCCTCAAAAAAGAAAAAAAATATTCATGACGGACCAAATCTAGGATTTTCTTAACTTCCAGATTTCAATTTGTTAAAATTAATAGCTGACATTAATCTGCTTCATTGACAATATATATTAATTCTATTCTATGCTATTCTATTATTATCATCAATTAAACAGATTAATGAGGGAAAGCTGAAAAAATATTAAAGTAAATAAAACAAATCACCAGCTCAGTATGTCTAATAATCATGACCGACCTACCAATGATTTTTCTCTTGTTAGAGCAGACATGCTAGATTGGTCAGCCATGAATGCCATTCTAGTATTTTTTTAAAAATGTTGTACACTTTATCATACCCTACTCTCTGGTATTCAAAAGTATATTGTACTGCTATTGTGACTAAAGTGTTTGCAACTGTATGCATAGTGGTATAACTATATTTCAATCTGGGTTTCATCAGATTTGAAAATGACCCCCTATATGAGCACTTTCATTACTTTAGAGTTATCAATGTGTTAAACCTTGCTTTGAACAGAAATAAGGCCATTCTACGGATTTATGGAGGTAAAGCAAAAATGACGTCTGCTATGTATGGCATTGGTTAGATGATTCTGTCGCCTCTGTATATGAGGACACACAGGAAGTGTTATAATTTTTCACAGCAAATTCAGTCCTTTGGAATAAACTCTCTGGGAGTTCAGATCAACTATTTTTGATTGTACATGTGAGACCATTGTGTACACTCTAGAACAGAGTTAATTTAACTCTTTTCTTAGATTTGATCTTTTAGCACCTTTCAGGAGGAACACTACGCACTCATTATAGTTAAAATACAACTCTCAAGTACAGTAAAATAAACTTTCATCTTGATTTAATTTCTATGTTAACTCTTTCACAGTGTTAAGTCAATACTACTACTCAAATACATTATAAAATAAAACGTTTTGTTTGACACAATCAACAATGCCTCATTTGAGTGACAAATACAATCATGAGATTGTGTGGTCTTAAAGAAACGAGAAACATATAAAAAGGTGAGTGAAAAAATAAATTAAATAAAATCAACAGATGTACAAAATCTTTTCATGCCACATCCCAACAATGCATTGCATTAACTTTTTAAAGGAAAATGTATTAAGAGTAAAAATTCTATAAAGATCGTTGTTCACTCCATTGTCTCAATAACGCAGGCAATATATCCGGCCTCTTGATCCAGGGACCTATTAGAAGTTTTAAGTACCACAACAAATTAAACTTTTATTCCAGTATGAAACCCAAAGATTGTCAAGATTTTTGCTACAGAAGTCAAAAATACATACATCTCGTTCCAAAGCCTCACTCTCAACTCTGACTTTCTTCAGCACAACCCACATAAATATTAACTATGTATATAAAATACTAGTTTGATAAAAATGTGTATATGCTTTATTTAATACTGAAATCAAAGTTTGATTCGTAAATTGCACCGAAAAAAGTACTTGACTGACACAATAGAGACGTTCTGTCCAAGACTATGACTATGTTGAAATCTGTTCTTTTCAAGTTGAGGTAATCCTCCATGCTCTGGCAGGAAAGAAATGTCAACAATGATAACATACATATAAGATATTTGTTGCAAAATGTTGCATGAAAAACAAAATTTGGAAATAGATTTTATGTTTTGACAAACCTTTTGAGATTTCACCTCTCAGACACTTAAACATTTAGTGTAACAAAAACATATTTTGCCTCTTAAGACCAGTAATCAGGCACAAAATAAGAATGCTTTGCGGGTTCTAATGTTGTGGCTGATTGGTGTACATCTAGTTTCTAAACAATATTAATTATTGCTCTTCAACTGAGATGAAAGACACTGCCAAACAGAGAGACATCACAATATTCCACTGCCATAGCCATAAATGGTGAAATAAATAAATAAAATATGTAATAGAACCAGTAACTGCTGCTTATACATTTATTTATTTTTCCTTACATTTTACAATAACCTTGTATACTTAAAGGTGTGAGTGTCACATCATTTGTCCATTTGGAACAGTCAGCTATCTTCATAGATGATTCATGAGCTCTTCGATACATATGATTACATACAATTTACTGTAAGGAGATGTTACTTCATGTTATCAATAGAAAACCTATGAGAGAGTTACATGGACTGAGAATCTTATGCTTTTACCTGTCTCACTGTGAAGAGCTTTCACAAGTCCAAATGAAATCTGCTGGGCGAGGCACCAATTCTGTGAAAACGAATAAACTCTCAGAATGTGTTGAATCCTCTTCATTAACACCTTAATAATTTTACTCTGCAAATGAGAATTCCCCAAGTCAAGCTGGAATATAAATGAGAGTATAAACTCCAGAAGTTCAACTCTTTTATACTTTTTTGTGTAACTCCAGATTGTTCAAACCAATAAATTTGCAGTGTTGACAAATACGCCCATAATCACATATCTACATTACCGTGTTGTAAAACCATTTTCCAAAGAAATGCTTATTAGAATGTGTAAGTCTCATTTCACATTTTTAACTGGAGAGATTAGAATTTTACTTCCTGCTAGTTGATGAATGGAAAAAATATTTAACTCAGCAAACGTAATGTGATGGAAATTAAAAAGTGTGTTGTGGAAAAATGAGTCTGGAATGAGAGTCCCCAGCGTGGGCTTGGATGGATTTCCAGACCTGTGCTCTTTTGCCTCTCTTCTTTATTTTCCCTCAGTGATTTGTCAGCCCAGGCAGAGCCCATCTTGATGAGACACATTGATGCAGAAAGAATTAATCTCTTCAGAAAATACTTTGATGGATAATTACAGGTTGTCACTATTCACCCCCTTCATTGAAGTGACTGGTGTAATTGGTTGTAGGGAATCCAACCGCATAACACCTACTAAGCCTATGCTGACAGCGTACAACACTGAAGTTTACTGTCAAGAGATGATCGAAGCTTCATGCTGAACAGCTGAAGCAAACATCTGCCAATGTATCCCTTCATACTTCAAAGCATCAAATATGTCAAGGTCTAAAATGTTCCAGTCCTTGTAATAGTGCTACAGTGTATTCCACATTTGTATAAACGTGTCCACTGAACTACCCTGATAACTCATATCAACCATAATGTCAATAACATCATTCCTACGGGACAAATAAGAAGAGACAGGGGAAAATACAAGGAAACAAAGGATGCTAGCTCACAGCTTTAAGCAGGGAATGGCCTATGTTAAGTTTTGAATTACACGGACTTGGAGCCTGGTTGCATCAGTTTTAGATTAAGGCTATAGGCATGAAACAGGAGTTGTGCCTCAGAGGTTCTGCTTCCTGCAGCTGTCTTGCTATTGTTGATCCACCAGTTAATACCCAGCTGGGCTTTAAGTGCTAAGCACTTAGATGCAACATTCCTGCAAAAAATACTATTTAGATTGTGCCTGACCAGTAAATTAATCGTCTTCATGAAGATTTTACCGCTTGAATTTAATTTACTTTAACCTGCTTCAATTGAATTATAACGCTGTAGTTTTCACAATGTAAAATGATGTTGTAGCCACTGCGTTTCTTTGAGGAAACTGAACGTTTATATTAACTCTGTATCAACACCAACTGACACAACTTAAACTATTAATTCAGCTAAATTCTGAAGTGTTATTTTCAGAAAATAAATTACAGTACTGTTAGGTAGTGATAGTAATACTGGTCCCAACACAGCAGACGGTTTGGACAGGTCCTAGAGGGACTGGGCAGGTGTTGGTGGAAGGCGGTGGTGCTTGAGAGAATGCTGAATCCAGATGTCACGCTGGCAAAAACAGAAAAACACTAAGTCAAACAAACAAGAGGAAACATCAGTCTGATTCCTGAGCACTTATTCAGGCTCATTCAGGCTTCATATTAGGACAGATGAAATGGACATATATATAAATAAAGGGTGCGTGGATGCATACGGGAGTTGACCCAAACAGACTATCTATCTCTACGTGGACGGAGTATTCTCAAAACTACCATTATAACTGGAATGATCCGGCGAGGATCACAGATGACTCTGGGGTTTAAGACTGCAGAGTCTTGATAGTAGATGAGAATCATAAGTGTCTGTTGTAAGCCTCTACTGCCAGGATCAGCCACGCACACTGACATAATGAGACAGTTAGTCATGAGAGTAGCAGAGAAAAGCAGCAAGGTACCATAGCTGGATTTCACATTACAAACAGCATATTTGTATTCTAAGAATCACAATGCATCTGTTAACAAGGAAGCCAAAAACGTATCCCTTACATTCTGATTAGCTCAGCTTGAGAGCCAGAGGAATTAGAGAGATAGGGACAAGACATGCCAAGGGCCTAAGGAGGGCCCCATGCATGCTACCCATAATAACCCTCTAAAACCGTTTGAAGATAAAACAGTAAAAAAAACAGTAATAACAATATGGAAAAAGAACATGAAATTCAAAATAGTATATCATTATAGTAGATACATCGAAGCAGCCTAAACCAGATGTCACTTGAAAAACACTGTTTGGTGGACACATCTTCCCAACCGTTAGTCCAATTTAGTCCAAAATTGGTGAATATGAATCGAGTCGTGGATATATATCTGGTAATTATCACATTTACTCCCATGGATAATATCTTATTCACTGAGGGGAGAATTTTTATTTAAAAGACCCTGTTTTTGATATACAATTTCACAATTAATTTGAGGAGATCAACAGCTTGTACAATACAGGGGACTGGGCTTTTGGGGGATATATCCTTGCTGATGGGGACCACAGCATAGGCCTAGATTTTGTATAGTTTCTTTCAGGTCATATGTCAAGGCCCTCTAATTGTGTGCTGCCTGACAAACTAATTTTTGAAAAGGAAATTCTTTGTGATATTAGATCATCATCCTTTCATCATCTTTCTTCACATTCTTTAAAAGAAAGCACTTGGGAGCAAACCTAAGCTGCCATAGTGTTTATTTGTGTGTTTGTGTAAATAAGTGTGTGTCAGTCCTTGTCAATAGATAGGCCTTTTTCCTTGACAACTTTAATGTGAGCAGAGTTGGAACTCAAGTTGTGCGGAATTACCAGAGCACTGCATTAACTGAGACGTTGCCATTATAGCAACGGCGCAATCAGAAGAACTGTATGATTTATCTGTCAACACATTGAAAACCCAGTGGAGTAACACACCGCTGCTATAGCGTAAATATATATATAGTACCGTAACAACTCTACTACAAAAACAACTGTCAGCAGGGATTACGCTGTGAGACCTTTTGGGACGTTAAAAAATGCTCAATAGCATGTCGTCCTGCTGTTCACTGTGTCTAAATGTTTTGTTAAAGGACCTGCTTTCCTTTGCGAAAAGGTCCTCAGTGTGGCATGAGTGATGTTTCTCTCCCTGTATGTCCTCCTCTTATGTAATATCTATGATCTAGACCACTGTCTGTGTCTGAGAAGTCCTTTCTGTGGGCCCATTACCCAGCAGGACTCCGGTGCATCCTCGTGGGACCTCTGTTGGAATGAAGTGATGGACTATCATCCACTCTGGTTACCTGTATGTCTGCAATAAGCTCCAGCTGTTGATGTTGCTCAGTTTGAAAATGCCAGTTTGATACGTACTGTATTTAGGGGATCACTAGCGAGCTCGATGAAACTGTTGGCTGAGCCTAGAGAAGTGGCACAAATGGCATCAGTCAATAGTCTTCAGTGGGAATCGCTTCCATGGACGAAGGAGACTATTGACGGCGTGTCTGCAGTGCATGTGTGGGGCTTTGGTTAATTGTGTAAAACAGATGTATTAATTATATTTTATAGGGGCTTGGTTTTGTTTGGTTTGTGTAATTTATTTACAACAGATTTCGTATATTCCTCTAAAATGTATTTCAGATAGTATTTTCTTAGTATATGCTATAGTATACGTAGAGAATATAATATGCCTTGTAAATACGGTCTACAAAATCTAAAGAGACTTATTGATTCCAGGCAGATACATTTATCATTGGTATTCATGGCCAAGATATTGATGAAGTTTTTTCCTCCACTGCAGAAGTAATTTGCATTTCAAATCTCATTTCTAAGAAGGTCAGGATAATTTATTTTAAAGAGATAGACACTCTTTACATATTTGTTTAATGGAATATGAATCATTTTGCACCTGAGGAATGAATACATGCAGTGGTGACATTTCAAAGATCTGCTTTGGTGGTAATGACATAATTTGGAAATGATAAATGGGGCTTTAATGGAGTAGAAATAAGCACAAAAGCAGATTGGGCATCATTAACTGTTCTCACTGTTTTAATCATCACATATGGTATTCTAAATGAATTATGACAAAATGTCTCTCCGTTACTTGCTCAGGCAGTCGCCACAATAGAGAAACACTGGATCTCCCAGAATAACGAGTAACTAATTCATGGTGTCTTACAAGATAATGGTGCATTTAAGATACCAATATCAATTTGTTAGTATTATGGTCAGATATTAACCCAGTCACTTGGGGTGGATTCCATTATCATTCATCACATTACATTTTATATAAAAAAAGCACTCTATTTTATAAAAAAAAGAAGGAAAACTGCTATCTCTTATAAAAACAACTTATGAGTTCAAATATGATTTTCTTCCTCGGAATGAGTCAGTCACAGCTCATTGCTCCCAGCCCATAAATAACACAAAGCCCCCTCTCTTCTGTTTACCCTGCACAATGATTTGGTGTGAGTTACCCTAAAAAACAACTGAGTAAAATGCTGAAAGAAAAGGTTACAATGTTGTTACGGTACAAATATGTGATGGTTTCAAATATCATGTATATGAATGATCACATACAACTTTCATCTTCATTACAAGCTTTTCTGGATTGGGCACAAAAATGTACAAAATTAATGCAGAGTATGGACAAAAGGCATGGTCCATATCTACCAAAGTCTTTTAACAGTGAGCATAAATTATTTTATGAGCACAATTAGAGCCATCTATTTGACTCTTTTGGTATTTCTGACATAAAAGCAGCTGACCATATAGAATGTGCCTCCATGAACACATGGGAAGCCCGCTTTATCCAAAAAAGTGAAATTGCAATAAGCTATCCAACACTATGTGGCTATGCTTAACAAAAGTACGTAGTCTTTTAATATAACCTTTTTCACACTGGCGCTGCCTGCTACCCCAATCAATAACTGCACTCCAGCAAAAAAACATCAACCCAGTAACCCTGAACCTGCCCACCAAAGTGTTTGTTGCTTCAGCCAACATACTTCTTCATATACCATCTTGACTCACATTCAAAAAACATGTACAATCATTAGCAAGACTTTATATATACAGCTTATAGGACCTGATCTACAAAAGTTTTGCCTCTGTAAAAACACGTGCAAACTTGATGGCACCCGCAATTAAATGAGCTAGCTGATCTACTAACTGTGCCGCCTGAGGATTGCGTCTCAAGCCGCGTCAAACATGCAAAACATCAGACAATATCTATTTAGTATGTTTCCCTCAATGCAAATGCAATATCGGGCATTTCTACCCGATCGGCAAATAATTGTGAAGAGTTAATGCAAATACATTCATTTAGCACATGAAATGTGATTTGAAAAAAATTGCGGTGCTTGTGATTGCGTCTGTATTTAGTACCTTTGAAAGAAAGGTGCTAATAAGGACAGTGTTGCGGACAGTCACAGTTTGGGAAACTGAAAGGCCCGCTCCACTGTTTGGATCACACTGGAGGAGCATTACTATACAGCCCAGACAAAATGCGGACCAACAGCCCAACCCACAGCATTGACTTTCTCGCAGATACTCTGCCATATCGTGTTTCCTTTACTAATACATTTCTTTGTTGTAGCTCAACAATATGTCTATTGGCCTCTTCCCCATTCGTTTATACATTCACATCCATGGCAATAATTTTATTCTGCTCTTATGGACACTCTGCTCTCCGTCCAAACTCTCGAGTTGAAAACCGCTAAAACTTGCAAAACCCTCATTTAATAGTACCCCCTCCAGCGTGTAGATGGACGGCTTCTCTAGTTCTGAAGAAGCCTCTTGATGAGAGAGGAAATGTCTTCAAATCTAAACAGAAGTCCTGTTGCTTTTGGTTCAACCAACGTGGATTACCAGGACCTTGATGAATGAGAATCTACACAGACATGATTTGTCAAAACATCACAGCTCCATCTTGCTGCTTTCTGAGAGGTGGAACAACTCAGACCCCTGTTATGCCTCCACTGCGTTAATATGGGAATGAAGATTGAATAGGCTTTGTAAATGGGGACTAATGCATTGCAGTTACACGTAGCTTCAAGTGACAACGTGCATCTCTGCTTCCTTTTATTGGGCAGTAAAATAAACCAGATGCTCCAGTCTCTGTAAGATATTCAACTCAAAATGTTGTATTTGTATGAATTTCATAGGTGAAACAAAAGTGTTTTTATTTATTTTGTGCAGGATTTTACACCATACAAGCGCCAAGTCTTATGTCATTGAATAATATCCACAAATCCCAGTATTGACCCTAACCATCTGATAACTTTCATTTTCATCAAAGAACATAATAAAATGTCTTATTTCATTGCCCTAGCCAATACAGCAATATAAAATCCATCCATCAGAAAAAAAAGAGTGAGTCGGAAAGCGGATATTAGGCGTATGGAGCACAGGAAGTAAAAAAATATCACTGTCACTTTCACACGGTGGTGGGCTGGACTGGCGCTTCATCCTCGAAGAAGATTAAGCGATTACTGGAACAAGTCTTCAATCTACGGCACAGACTGCATCAAATATCTGTCACAGGGGGGTTTATATTGTTGCATCATGAAATTAATTCATATAGTTTATCAGTCTAGATTCTGGACATTAAGCTAAATATAGAATTTAAGAGTTTTTTATCTACACTAAAACAATGAATATCTGTAAATTATGCAGTGTTTAACCTTTAAAATTTAATTGAAAAAGTTTTACGATAGCAATGAAGACATACACAATAGTAGATGCAGTAGTAGTTGTACATGTAATGTATTCCACTTCATAAGAGGCTGAC
This sequence comes from Lophius piscatorius, assembly GCA_009660295.1. Taxonomy (NCBI): domain Eukaryota; kingdom Metazoa; phylum Chordata; class Actinopteri; order Lophiiformes; family Lophiidae; genus Lophius; species Lophius piscatorius. The sequence goes on along the minus strand of VRLP01001046.1, from coordinate 93,357 downwards.
AGTGACATAAAAGAGATAATCTGCCGGCCAATTAAATTAAATGGGATTGTATCGGATTAAGCAGGAAATAAAAGGAGTAAAATGCATTATGTGCAGATTAGAGTAAACCTCATCCTCTTTGTCCTAACCGGGCCTCATTCATTGGGAGCCACATTCCATCTGTTCCTGTGGCACATTGTTCCTGTGATGCACATCTCCACCTGTCCATGTTTAGACAAATCTTAATTCATGTATTTTAATGCAACAGCATAATATACTGTATACTGTTCAGTGTAAAACTCATATGCTATAATTATCCACAGGAAGAAACTAAAGTCTCTCAGCCATTTTACATGCGGAAATGAAATAATGTGACCAAAATATGCACAAGCAGATTTACTTCAAATTTAGTGCAAATTAATCTACTCAAAGAGATCTGTCTTGTTTACATCATGTTTTACATTAACAGTTCATAATTTACTCACTAGGGGGAGCTTTTTATGAAAAATATAGATTTCCCAACATAACTTCCTAACCGTTGATCCATTTTAGTCCAAATTTGGTGCATATAAATCAACACTGATTTTTCTACATAACTTATTTGCCATCAGTAATTAATGGTAAGTGCAAATTGGGTTCACATGAATCACCTCAAGGAGGTCCATAATGTATATTACATATTTTACTCTAGTAGTAAACCTTTTCATTTTTTTAACAAAACATACTTTGGACAGAACTTTACATTTAATTTTGACAAATTCTATATTACCCTATATCATATAGTATAGTTATAATATCTATAACCGCAACCATATGTCCGATGTGTCCAAATTGTCCCATATACACAATGAGATCTATATATATATTGATGGGGTATCAACTGTGTAGGTCTTTATACAGTGATGCAAACCATTGCAATCTTGTTTGTTGCTATCTTTTTTTGACTTAAAGGACTCAACTTTGTGGATGACGGAGGCCATAGCTCTGACAAATGGTTGCCACTTAGAAAACCTTTTGAATCGATGTGAACCAAGGACTCTGTGGCACTCTTTGGCTGTGATAGCATTGCATCGAACCTTCACATCAGATTATGGATCAATAAGGTCGTAGGATGCTTCTTCAGTTGTCTCCACGGAATGCAACAAGAAATCTGGACCGGTGAGCCAGGTGGTGTCTATGAGTTGAGCTGAAGGCACTGACCTTGTGGAGACATCTGCAGGGGTTTGGCCTGTGGGTGGTACACCCCGAAGCAAGGAAGGTACCAGCACTGTAATCCCTCGTGTAGGGGTGGAGCGTGATCCAGGATCACGCTGACTTTCATGCTTTCTGCATGAAAGCCAGAAAATGGCTCTTCATTTCATACCTTTTTTCAAGAATGCGACAGAGGTTGTTTAAGCAGTTCAGAGCTTGTTCTCTCTTGTTGGGCAGGCGTCAACCGGATGTATGAAAGGGGAGAGGAGATACCTAGCTTTAAGCATTATTTATGAACGTCTCTTTGTCCATTAAGTCAATGAACCCTTTGTCTTCAATGTTTGTAGTTTCAAAGATCTTACTTCGTAGTGAACCATCACCAGCATTCCAAAACTTGCTGTTAAAGAGACGAGTGCATTGTTGGTTTTGAGATCTTAAAAACTTTTTGTCTGTCCCTAATGTGAAAATGTCTTGTAAAACAAAGGGGCCGGTATATGGGATGAAGTGAGAGTGGCAGCCATTATTCAGAACATTAGTCTGATATGTGTTGACTCCCTTACGTTTATGGGCTGCACCCAAACAGACTTCTCCAATGATTACCCAGCCGAGGCCAAGTCTTTGGGCATAGGGGGCCTTATTTGGTCCATTTCTCTGGCCTCTTGGACTTGCAAGACATCCATGCAAAGGAGAAATAAAATGTGTGCATTAGGGTCAAGTTCACGAATGAGGTGAGCAATAGATTTAAGGTGAGAATGGTATTTGGCAGTATCAGGCTGGGGAATTTCGGATCCATCATCTGGCATGTGGTTGCACTCAATAAGCGTAGGAATATACGTACTGAGAGAGATCCTCTCCTCCCAGACATCTCATGCACAAGGTGTATGTAGAGAATCTGCAATGTGGAGAATCTGCAACCTTGATGTTGAAGAATTCAAAGAACTCTGGCCTGCGAGAGACCTATTACTCTGGGCATCAAGTACAGCATAGATTCTCAATGATCGATCTGGTTGACCATTAAGATGTACATTAATGAGACAGATATTGGAACAGAAGTGGTAATATTTAGCTTCACCAAAAGGAAAATTCTTCCTTTCCCTTTCTGCCGTCCTCTAAAACAGGGTCTTTGATGGTCCATGGAGCTGGTCCTGGATGAAAGGCTGTGATATGTTTATTGCTGTTACATTCTTGATACTGAATGGTAGTTTTGATGTCTTTAGCCATGTGATCATTTGAGGAGCAGCATTTGTAGCAAATACCACCTTTCTTTAAGAATGGGTTTGCGTTCCTCCAAAATGTCTTAGCCCGGAAGTCTCCGCATCGCTTAAGGGGATGGGGTTTTTTGTGAATTTGATACTACTTGTTCACATCCAATTTGTTGCAGCTAGTGTTTCCAGACTTACTGGTGGGTATTGCCATGATGTTTGAGTTGGCCTTTAGAATATGTGTAGCTCCTTTCATTGTTGTCAGGTTTGCCTGCTATAGTGCAGGATGAGCTGAGCTTTTATCTTCCACTTCTCTTGCATCCCGTATGGCAATTTCTCCCCAATTTTGTTAACACTTGTATCCAGATGTATCCAAATAGGTGGGTCCAGGCCTGCCTGCTCAAATAACCCTCTGACTTTGGGACTCGAACTCCCTTAACAAATTTCCAAGCTCTCTCAATTTGAGGGGATTTTTATTGCCTATCTTGGGAAACCTTTCAAGTTTTTTCCAAAAGAGGCTTCTCAATTAATTCAGGTTGACCTATAACTCAACCCAAGATGACTCCATGCCATTTTTAGCCCAGCAGATTAGTCAGCCCAGTTACCGTTTTTCCAAAGAGCTGGTTCCAGGGCTACTTCTGAGCCAGACTTAGCACCAGTTATTTGCTTTTTGATAGCCTAAGCACCAGATCCTGGCTCTCAAAACCGGTGCTAGACAATCACCAACGTAATGCTGGTCGGTGACGTAATGGCGTGACTCTGACTTTCGGTTCCTAGAGGTTGTGCAAGTTGAACCAAGTAAGCACTGGCGCTACCACCAGCTCTAGCAACAGGTTATTTTTGGTGGAAAAGGGGTATAAGAGAGCACTGAGATGCTAACATGTGTAATCTCTCTTTATAAAATGGCTGGTCTCAACTATGACCTTAATCATGTAATTGGAAACTATCAATAGGGAGCAATGGAGGTAATTGCAGTTTTTAAGGTCAATCAATAGAGGGTTGTAGAATAATTAAAACATAAATGTATTATGACAGTCTGACTGCCCAGACATGTTGAACTGACCGCAGTTGTCCCGAGAAACTGAGGGAAGTTGAAAAAGGAGGTAAAGTTTTCCTTACTTTATTCACAGCAGCTAATAACAATCAGCACACAGTACGAGGAATTATTTTAACCCAACAGTAAAAGCTTTCCATTGCCTAATTCAGTGGTGATAATGTTTAAGCTAGTAGACTTTCAGGCAATTGCTGTGGTAATTCAGACCTAATGTTAGTCTTTTTGTTTTGTTTTAAAAGTGGCAGGCAGGCCAATGGTGTAAATTGAAACTGAATTTCCATAGCAGCAGTTGTAACTCTGCAAAGACATGAAAAAATGTGTTCTGATTGCATATTTGAACCAGCAAAATCTGCATGACTGGGCCATTTTACCGCAACTCCTACTTTGATGAATAAGTGCTACAGTTATTTTATATGTGAGGTTAAAGTTGGTTAATTGAGCCACAACCCAAGAACTGTGTCTGTGTCCAGGAGCAATATGAAAACTTGGGCGAGGAAGTGAACGCCATTTTGAGGAAATGTCAGAGGAATGGTTTGTACTAACACTAATATCTTAGTCTTTTTAATGAGCTGTGTGTGCAATAGCACATCAAATATTATTCAGCTTTTTCGGGTGTTATCTGCTGCTGGGCCATTATTATCTGCTGATATTTGAGCAAATCTATAACTGTTTAACAAAAACATCAAGCAGCATTTGGAGATGTTTTTTCATTAACGATCTACTGCACAACATGTGATAGGTAGCCGGTTGGCACATTATGTTTGGATGGCAATCAGTAAAAGCAACACATTAAGGCAATTATATTAATTTTATTAGGATATACTATCAGATGATAAGACTTAATTATAAGACTTAATAATTCAAAGATTAAAAAGTAAAAAAAGTTTTTTCTTGTTTTCCACCTTGAATATTCAAAGACATCGTAAAATAACGTTACTTTAATGCTGATGCTGCACAAGTTGTAGGCACAGCATGTTTCTGGATCACCTAGAATCAAGTTCAACTATGTTAAACAGGACCTTTGTTAGTTGGTAAAATGAAGTGGATCTGTAAAACTTGCAAATTTGAAATATCAAGTAAGAAAGATCTGTTGAGGCTTTATAGACTTAGACACTGTCATGGCGGAGAATTTCTCCCATGTCTTTATTGGGCGTGTTATTGCTCATTTAAAACACGGAGCAGCCTGCAAGCCCAACTGTCAGGATGTCAATGGACACCTGAGACGGTGATACTATCCACTGTAATGTAATTTAAATGCCCATGTTACTCCTTAAACACCATCTCAACGGAAAGGGGATACTTTGCAATCATTTAGAGAAACCAGAAACTATGTCTTGTGTTTTGTGAATATTGTCCTTTTAAAGAAACATTCGTGGAACATTTGCCTCTCATAGGAGCCAGAAACACACTCCTCATACTCTTCAAGACTTCAAGCCTCACCTTTGCAGAGGTGTGTCAATACTCTAAATGATGGTGACAGTCCTTTGGTTGAGGCCTTTTGGTTGCATAGATTAATAGAAAAACATGTAGCCCGACTGCTGCTTAAGTTGGAAAGCATATTCAATGTACCACAAAGATGTATTGCTGAGTTGGTTAAATAACTGCACTTTGTTTCTTCATATGCTGCATGTCCGATTTTAAAAGAGATTTTACAATCATGCTTAAACAAGCATCATTGTGAGGTCGAGGATTTTGATCATCTCAGACTGTGACGGACCTATGTGAGTGTATCACAATTACATTAACCTCAGGGTGTTTTGGTCCGCTTTCCACCTCCTACAAAAGAAGAGAGAATTTCAAGGAGCACTTTTCTTTTGTAGAATCCAATGAATATATGCTCAGTGCCAAGGAGCAGAGAAGTTTCCAACATGTACCTATTTTGAAGTTTTTGCATGAGGTTTTGTTGAAAAAAGAGATTCAAGATTTGTTCCCACACAAATGTGAAGCAGACAGCAGTTCTGTAAGTCAATACAAGTAATTTCAGGATTGCACACATTTTAAAAACAATACATTACAAAAAAGAAATAACCCAGCCATTTCTCTCATTCATTATTTGGATGATTTTGAAGAGTGTAATCCACTTGGCACTTCAGGACAAAACAGCACAAAATTACTGTTGTGTATTGGGTTTTAGAAAATGTCACCCCATTGCTCAGATCCTCACTGACATAAATCTACCTTGCCCTTCTCTGCAAGGCTCATAATATAAAAAAGTTTGGCTAAAATGCTGAACAATATAACTGATTATTGTTTTGGGCTTAGTCTAAGACAAAATCACTAAAATACAAATTATAAATGAAAACTAACCCTAAAAACTAAGGAAGAAAAACTAGTGTGTGACATGGAACATGATAGGCAGAATATTTTTAATAAATATATATATTTTTTTTTTTTTCTATTAAAATAATTTCCTCATGGGTTCATCATTCAATGCTTACTCCCACACAACAGAACAACAATTTAACTAATTTAATGAATTTTTGCTTTTTTTTATCTGGATTGAAAATATCACTACTTAATCATACTACTTAATACTGATAAGTTATATTGTCTTTCTTTAGAAATACCTATTCATTATTTGATTATAACTTAATACTGGAAATCTAGTACAGTAGGCGGCACAGTGGTACAGTTGTTAGCGCTGCTGCCTCAAAGCAACAAGGTACTGGGTTCGAATCCAAGTCTACCGGCCTTTCTGTGTGGAGTTTGCCTGTTCTCCCTGTGTCTGCGTGGGATCTCTCTCGGAACTCATGCTTAATCCCACAGTCCAAAAGCATGTGATGTAGATGATGTGAAATTGCCTGTAAGTGTGTGTGGTTATGTGTGTCTGACCTGCGAAGAACTGGCGACTTGTCCAGGGTGTACCCTTCCTCATGCCTGATGTTAGCTGGGATAGGCTCCAGCCCACCTGTGACCCTGAACTGGATAAGCAAAAGATAATGAATAATAAGCACAGTCAAGGCCTCATAATTCTCATCCTTTTGTCTTTTTGTTTGTGTAATAATCAAAAACCCATCGTCCTTCTTATTCACAGGACAATTCTTTGGAGAGGAGTAGAGAGGTTGCAAATGATGTTGGTCATATTCATCTAGTTGAGTTTGCCTAACTATTAAAGTCTTGTGGCATTTACTCAATAATGGCTAAGTTGAAATCAATCAAAAAGATCCATGTAAATTGTTACCTCAACTTTTTTGAGTTGAGCCAACTAATCATGTTTTAAAGTGAACTCTTGCTGTCAGGAACAGTGTAAGCCTAGTTAAAATACAACTTCAGCAAATTTTCATCAAGTGTATGTAGTTCTAAAACTTCTCAATGTGGAAAACCTTAAAAGGTTTAAGAGGCACCCAAATAAAACAGTCCTGTTATAGTCCTCACTTCAACTTACACTGTACAATTAGAGTTAACGGACGTGTAATGCCACCAGTAGGAAAAGAAAGAAAGAAAGAAAAAGACAAGTGACCGCAGCTGATCTCAGAATTCCTGTAATGCTCATCAGTCGGTGACACCATCTTCTCAAGAGTCACATATGGAGGATTTCATTTAACTTACATGGATCAGCCAACTCACAGTGTTTCTGTGACCTTTCAACCACAGCACAAAACAGAAAAAAAAGGTGCAGGGCAGAGGTTTGTCTGCTGTCACAAAGCTGATATATAAGGTTCTGTAAGTGAGATGCATTGGTCGATAGCGAAGAATAGAAGAGAAAATGATATTTCTCCCCTCAACAAGGCATAGAATGTTCTATTTTTCATCTCAAGTTTTCAGAGCTCTTTCCTGCACCATCAATCAATAATTCTGCTTTGAGTCACCCTGTTCACCGGCAACATCATTGCCATACACAGATCCTCTGAATTAAGGAATTCTGTTACGCCTGTCAGACGATGGGAAATGAACCCAGGTGTATGACATTAAATGTTCTTACCTTCTGCCATGTGTAGCTTCTCCCTGACATTTCATATCTTATCTGAGAGTTGAAGGAGGGTAAATGTCCTCAATATGACCATCAGCTCCAATCTTTCACATAATCCCAGAAAGAAGCATAATACGTCATAATTGCTATCATAAACTGATGAGTAATGAGGTTTCAGTCTTTGTAAACTGAAACATAAGATGCCAGTAAATGACCTTTAGCTATAATGTACATGCCATTGGCAATGACTAATACATTGTGAAAAAGATCAGCTTTTGATATTAAAACAGAGTGAGGACAAGGTTTGCCCTGAGACCCCGGCACCTTATAAGTTTCTGATTGGCTGCCAATTAATAAAAAGAAAGATTTTCACCCTTCATGCACACCAGTGATATTTAATATTGAATATCTCTAAACATAACTGTATTCACGCAGTCACACCTTACCTACACCTATGAGCCAACTTGTATCAAATCACCGGGATTCTCATTTATAACCATTACGTTTACATGAAACAGAACTTGAAAGAGGACTACAGCACTTACCGCTCCAAAGTTATGATATTATAAAAACAAAATTGTCAGAAGAGGTAGTAACAGAGGCAACTGGACACTTTTAATCCAGTTGCCTCCAGATCCAGATATTGATTTCAATATATAAAGAGGTATATAAAATAGAGTATAAAATACATTTCATATTCTCTGAGTGGGAGCACGATCTAGTTCCACCTGAGACTCAAACCAACAACCGTCTCGTTTCAAAGGCAACAACATACACCCCTACGCCTTCAAGCTGTAGATTTCCATAATAAAAAACATATAATATGTATGCGTAACACAGTTTATACAATAAAATTAAGTACTGTATACTCTGCTTGGGTTCAAGCTCTAGTTCCTACAGGGACAAGTACCAACAACCTTTGGTTTCAAAGGCAGCAACATATACTACTAGGGGAGCCAACTGCTAATTTACATATGTAATAAAGTATAACAATCAGTAGTACATCCGGGCCCGCCTCTTCCTATATGCAGAATACGCAGTTGCATGGGGCACCCAGCTCACGAGGGGGCACCATCAGCCGGGGGCAATGAAAAGTGAAAAGTGTGGTGTTTAAAAAATGTTCAGCCCCTCTGAGTCAATACTATCAATACCACCTTTCACTGTAATTACAGCTGCAAGTCTTTTGGATTATGTCTCTACCAGTTTTGCAAACCTAAAGACTGAAATTTATGCCCATTCTTCTTTGCAAAATAGCTCAAGCTCAGTCAGATTGGATAGAGAATGTCTGTGACCACACATAGCGTTTTGCATATAGGCCAAAAACTTAAATTTTGGTCTTATCTGACCAGAACACCTTCCTCCACATGTTTGCTGTGTCCCCAATTTTTTGTGGCAAACTACAAACGGGACCTCTTGTGGCTTTGTTTCAACAATGGCTTTCTTCCTGCCATTCTTCCATATAGGCCCGATTTCTGGAATGCACGACTAATAGTTGTCCTGTGGTCAGATTTGCCCACCTGAGCTATCTCTGAAGCACTTCCAGAGTTACCATGAGCCTCTTGGTTGCTTGTCTAATCAATGTTCTCTTTGTCAGGCCTGTCAATAGGTGGACGGCCATGTCTTGGTAGGTTTGCAGCTGTGCCATACTCTTTCCATTTTCGGATGATGGATTAAACAGTGCTCTGTGAGATGTTCAAAGCTTGGGATATATTTTTATAACCCAACCCTGCTTTAAACTTATCCAAAACTTTATCCCTGACCTGTCTGGTGTGTTCCGTGGGCTTCATGATGCTGTTTGTTCACTAATGTTCTCTAACAAACCTCTGAGGCCTTCAAAGAACAGCTGTATTTATATTATGATAGATTATTAAAAATTAAAAAATTTGAAAACCATCTATCATATTCGTTCAACTCCGCAGTTATGCGCCACTCTGTGTTGTTCTATCACATAAAATCCCAATAAAATACAATAACGAGCTGATCTAGACCAAACTCTTTATATAATTATCTACAGAGACCCAACAATTTCCTCCGTGAAAATAAAGCAGCAAATATATCGGCATATCAGCTAGGGTAATCCACTTTCCTCCGCTTCTCAAGGGTTGCGCCACGGCGGCCGCAGGGATACCAGGGTGATAATAACAATAATAGTAATGTACATTTAGCAACGGCCTATGGGGAAATACTGTACAATAATAATAATAATAATAATAGTAATCATCATCATGAGGATCTTGAAATCAGTGGACATGGAGCAGGTCAACAGCAGCAGATGCAGTCACCAACCATGTGACCTTGCAGGGTGGGAAAGCACAAAGGCTCCAGGGAGCCTGAGTGGTAATCCTCAAATAAACTATTGTTACGCAGAAAATCACACAATTGTTCGGCTACCACTTTCTCTAAGAATTTACAGAGGAATGGAAGGTTAGATATCGGCCTGTAATTTTCTAAAGCGTCTGGATCAAGGGTCGGCTTTTTAAGCAGTGGTTTGATTATGGCTATTTTAAAAGACTTTGGTACGTAGCCTGAATTTAAAGAAGGATTAATGATTTCTAATAGAGAGTTAGGGTAAACTTTCTTTAAGTAGACTAGTTGGGATGGGGTCTAGGAAACAGGTTGTTGTTTTGGATGAGGAAATAAGGGAAGTTAACTGTTTTAGATCAATAGGACTGAAGCAGTCTAGATCTGCTCCAGGTCTATCTGTTGTTTCCGAGCACAGTCCTGGCGCGTAAACTTGAGCCAATTGAAAGCAGGAGGTTGTCCCTTATACTTATAATTCTGTCAACTCATGAAGTCATCATCGTCAGGTTGTTAAACCATGGAGCTGCTCTCCTGTTTCACACTGTTCTTTTTTAGGGGGGCGATAGAGTCCAGAGTTAATCTCAGTGAGCTTCAGCCCTATCGACAAAATAATCAATTTGCCCAGGACTAACGTTAGAGTCAGATTCTTTTAAGTTCAGACATGCAACTGAACTCAGGGATAATGGAAGAGCTTCTTTAAATTTTGCTACAGCTTCTTCAGATATATTTCTAGCGTAGAATGATTTTTCTATTGGCGAGTGATTTAGCATTGCAGTGCAACAGTGATCCGATAGCAGAGGATTCTGTGGATGAACTACTAGCTTTTTAATATCAATGCCGTAAGTCAGGACTAAATCGAAGGTGTGATTAAAACAGTGCGTGGGCTCATTAACAAACTGACTGAAACCAACACAGTCTAATATTAAGTTAAACGCGGCACCGAGACTATCGCTGTCTTTATCTATGTGAACGTTAAAGTCACCTACAATAATTAATTTATCTGTCTTAAGGACTAGTTTTGATAGAAAATAAAAGAACTCTTTTAAAAATTTGCAGTATGGGCCAGGAGCCCGATACACTATGACAAATAAGAATGGCGATTGATGCTTCCAGGTTGGATTTGTAAGACTGAGAGTAAGGCTTTCAAATGAGTTACAGTCACGTTTGGTTTTAGGATTTAATGATAAACTGGAATTAAATATGGCTGCAACTCCACCTCCTCGGCCTGTGCTTCTAGGTATATGAGTATTAATATGAATAGCGGGCCTAGATTAATTTAAACTAACATATTCCTCCTCACACAGACAGAATAAGTCATTATGATGATCTAAAATAACATAATTTACTAAAACTGTTTTAGATGTTAGAGATCTAATATTCAGGAGTCCACAATTAATTTTATTTTCATTTTCAACTACATTCTTGGTTGTTTTAATTTTTATTATTACTCTGCTTCCTGGTCTCAACTCTGTGACGTCACGTTTGCTCTCGTCTAATAATCTCTGTTAGATTCATAGATAAGAGCGCTGCTCCATCCAAAGTGGGATGGATACCGTCTCTCCTAATAAGACCAGGCTTTCCCCAGAAAGTCCGGCAATTGTCTACCAGGCCCACGTCGTTTGCTGGATACCACCTCGACAACCAGTGGTTGAACGATGCATGCGGCTAAACATGTCATCACTGGTCAGATTGGGGAGGGGTCCAGAGAAAACTACGGAGTCCGACATAGTCTTAGCAAAAGCACACACCGATTGAACATTCATTTTTGTGGCCTCTGATTGGCGTACTGGGGTGTCATTTCCGCCGACGTGAATTACTATATTTTAATATATAGCAGTTTGAAATATTATACCACGTCGCCTGCTCTGGCCCCAGGAATGCATTTCACTATGGTCGCTGGTGTCGCTAACTTCACGATCCGTAAAAAAGAACTGCCAACGACCAGAGTTGGTTTCTCAGCAGGTGTGTTGCTGGGTGGGGAAAATCTGTTCGAAACATGAACAGGCTAGTGGTGAACTGTGGGCTGGTGTTTCGGGCTATACCTTCTTCGCCCAGGCTACCTGTTTTCCCAGCTGCTCGGGAGCTGCTAGGGGGCGGCTAGGAAGAGCTAAGACAGGTCAGTCCGCACCGGCTACAGGGGGCTGGCTAGCTACAGAGGCTAATGGGTTATTTTCCATGGTGCGGAGCCGTGTCTCCAATTCAGTGAGCCTCGCCTCCAAACAGAACGCAGATTTAGCGAAAATGTCTGAATATGAGTGGGTAAATGAGTGCTTCAGTTGAATTACTCTCGATATAAGGGATTATAATTATTATATTATAAGGGGTTATAAGGGGTTATAATTGTCGCAAATTAGAGGCTATCCCAGCAGTAGAGTGTGCAACAGCTTATAGAGTGCAGACAACAGGAAATTACATATGCTTACCGCAGGAAAAGCGGTAAGCTGCAAATGCACAAACAACATAATAATAGATGAAGCAAAGAGAGCATCTTTGACATAAATATATGTAAGAATAAACCGAAGATGGATTTTCTTCAGGTGAGAGGCGGAGGGCTGGCATGGGTTTACTTACAGCTCCCCAGCTCTCTGTCCATGTATTGGAGTTTACCCCAGTGGATGAAAGGGTTTCTTCCCTGCGCCTTCGGGTGGGGAACGGGTCCTGACTGTTGTGTGCGCTTATGCGCCAAAAAGCAGTTCAGAGTACCCACCCTTTCTGGAGTCCTTGGAACGGGTGGTGGAGAGCACCCCAACTGGGGACTCCATTGTCCAACTGGGAGACTTCAATGCACACGTGGGCCATGACAGCGAGACCTGGAGGGCGTGATTGGGAAGAACGGCCTGCCTGACCATAGCCCAAGTGATGTTCAGTTATTGGACTTCTCTGCTAGTCACAGTTTGTCCATAACGAACACCATGTTCAAACATAAGGTCGCCGATCGCAGATCGATGATCGACTTTGTAGTTTCATCAGCTGATCTGCGGCCGCATGTTTTGGACACTAGGGTGAAGAGAGGAGCTGAGCTGTCAACCGATCACTACCTGGTGGTGAGTTCGATCAGATGGCGGGGGAGGAAGCTGGACAAACCTGGTAGGCCCAAACGAATAGTGAGGGTCTGCTGGGAACGTCTGGCCGAGGACCCTGTCAGGATTGTCTTCAACTCCCACCTCCGGCAGAGCTTCAAACGCGTCCCGGGGGTGGCGGGGAACACGGAAACTGAGTGGACAATTTTCCGTGTTGCCATTGCCGAGGCGGCTGCTGGGAGCTGCGGTCGCAACGCTAACGGTGCTAGTCGCGGCGGTAATCCCCGAACCTGCTGGTGGACACCAGAGGTGATGGATGCCGTCAGGCTGAAGAAGGAGTCCTACAGAGCATGGCTGGCTTGTGGAACTCCTGAAGCAGCTGACAGCTACCGGCAGGCCAGGCGACACGTGGCTCTGGCAGTCACAGAGGCAAAAACCCGATCGTGGGAGAAGTTCGGTGAAACCATGGAAGAAGTCTTTCGGTCGGCCCCGAAGAAATTCTGGCAAACTGTCCGGCGTCTCAGGGGGGGAAAGCGGTCATTCGTCCACTCTATCTATGGGATGGATGGGGACCTGCTGACCTCAACTGAGAAAGTTATCGGGCGGTGGAAGGAATACTTTGGGGATCTCCCCAATCCCAACAACAAGTATTCCCAGGAGGAACCAGAGCTGGATGACTTGGAGGTGGGTCTGCGCATCACTGGGGCTGAGGTCGCTGCGGCTGTTAAACAACTCCGCGGTGGCAGCGCCCCGGGGTTGGATGAGATCCGACCTGAGTATCTGAAAGCTCTGGATGTTGTAGGGCTGTCGTGGCTGACACGCCTCTGCAACATTGCGTAAACATCGAGGGCATTACCTGTGGAGTGGCAGACTGGGGTGGTGGTTCCCCTTTTGAAAAAGGGGGACCAGAGGATGTGTCCCAATTATCGGGGGATCACACTCCTCAGCCTCCCTGGGAAGGTCTACGCCAGGGTACTGGAGAGGAGAGTCCAGTCGATAGTCGAACCTCAGATTTAGGAGGAACAATGCGGTTTTCGTCCTGGTTGTGGAAAACTGGACCAGCTCTGTACCCCCTTGAGGGTGCTGGGGGGGACATGGGAGTTTGCCCATGTTTTGTGGATCTGGAGGGGGCTTACGACCGTGTCCCTCGGGGCATCCTTTGGGGATGCTCCAAGAGTATGGAGTGGATGGCCCACTGCTACGGGCCTGCCAATCTCTGTACTGTCAGAGTCAGAGTCTGGTTCGCATTGCCCTGGCCATCCCCACGCCAGGGCAATGCGAACCAGACTCTGAAGCAGGGCTTCCCTGCTGAAACTGCTGCCCCGCGCCCCGGACCCGGAGGATAACGAACAACGATCGAATAAACCGAAGATGATTTGGCTATTCTATGTGTTATGTTTTATCTACAATAAGACCCAAAATGCAGATACTCAGAACACAACATTAGTAGATTGTTCAACAAAGATTTAATATCCAATATGTTTTTTTAACCACCACCAAAAAAAATGTAAAGATAAAAAATTAAAAAAAAGGTCAAAAAGTATCTTTTGAGAAGAGCTTTGAGAAGGACAGGTGCTCAGTATCTTCAGTCTCTGATAACCAACTCATTCACAGAACAGGGCAGTCAGAAGATTCTCTATGCTGAATCCAACCCGGTTTGCTGTTTCCATTTCTTTACTGTCAATGTAACATCTAACATCACAACCAAACATATGTATTATGTGGTAAGCAGTGGGAGAATCCTTATCAACTCCTTACATCCTAATTCTCATCACTATGTTGTTATTTGGACAACCTAATCACAGGCTTTAATATACATCCATGTATGTTTTTTTTGAAGCTACGAAGTCAACAATATTAATGGCCACATGTTAAATTTCTATTACATGTCATATTTAAATTATGATTGTTGACCCATTTTAGCATTTCAATTATTTTCTGTGAGAGAGATTGATGCCAACTGCAAACAATTACCTATTGTAAAAGCTCTCCTCTGTTTGCCCCTCCAAATCCCTCCAGAAATGCCTTATGTTGTATTGTTTTCGGCTCGAAATTCCAATTAATTGGCAAAATGCCAGTTGGTAATAGAATAGGTTTGCACGTTTGAGTCTGCTACAAAAAATCTAAAGGATATTTGCCTGTTGTTGCAAAAAAGAAAAGTTGTATTTTTTCGCGACTTTTGAAAACTTCCTGCTAATGAAGGTCAACAAAATAGAATAAGGGAGACAGCAACAGAAAGAAGCAAGGCAGAGCAAGCCTGAGTTTGTGCAGTCAGTGTGTGGGAGCAAGAAAAAAAAGCTAACCCAAAGCAGGTTGGACGGATTTAAGAATTTTGTTTGCAAACTTGGATGGAAAATGAAATGTCATGACTATACTACTAGTATAATAATTATTTGTTACCAATAGTTGATATCTGTAGCAAACTATTCTGCTCTGTAATGTCAATAACTCATTCTCACATATACTTGAGAAAATAAAAATCTAGAACAGGGTGATGTATGAAATATAATTGTTTTGTGCCATTAAATTCATCCTGCATTTGAAATCATATACATTTACACAAGTAAAAGAATTGTATTGTACAAATTAAGATACTTGTTACAGTCTAATTGAGCGATGATTGATTCGGTGTGTGGTTTAAAAAATGAGTAGATGAATGAAATTTGATTTGAAATTTGAGCATGGGTATGTCAACCATAATGTCCCAAATCGCTGCGTTGTACAAGCATGCCCCTAACTGAACTCTCAAAATTACAAACAGTGTTTTTCATTAAGGAAACAACCCTAGTCTGTAAAATATGAAGTACAAGAGGAAAATAAAACACACTGTATATAAAATGAAGATCTCTTTGAGTTGATTCATATGCATCAAATTTGGAAAAAAAATTAGACCAACGGTTGGGAAATCACTGGCCGAAAACTTTGAAGTTAAAACTCCCCCTGGTGTCAGAAGAAGGAAACCAATCTTGCTTTCCTCGTATTAAGGTGTATGCGGGTATATATAAATTTGAGAATGATCTATGCAATAGTTTTTGAGTTATATTCAGAAATCCATTTTCTTAGCAAAAAGTGAGTAAACTATGAACCAATAGAGTAAAATGTTATATTTACAAGATAGATCTCCTCGAATCAATTAATATACATAAAATTTGGACTAAATCAAAGTTATGTCCGAAAAACTGTGTATTTCGTAAAAAGCTGCCCCTAGTGAGTAAAATACGAGTGACTAGAGCAAATGAAGATGCAGACAAGATAGATCTCCTCAACTTTGACTCCTCAACGGTTTAAAAATTATGGCCTGACAAGACTGGAGATAAAGCTCTCCGAAGTGTCGGAAATATACAACAGACCACTCTGGTTCTTCCTCACATTAAGATCAAAATTGAAAATGATCTATGAAAAAGTTTTTAAGTCATCGTGTTAACACAAAGGAGCTTCGACAGACTCCTAGTCAGTAGCAATGACGATTCCTTAATATCCCTGACTTTCCAGGGGTATAATTAACTCAGCTTTGGATGTGTCCTACTGTGCAATTTGGAGTTGCTTCCGTTGTTTACGACCACAAGTTAAAAAATCGCATGATTCATTGCACTTGTCATGGTAAAAACTCTTATGGCTACATGGCTGCTTTGCCCCCCAGGAGACAGATGCAGCACCTCATTCATTCATTCATTATGCATAAATGTTTATCCTGTTCTAATTGAATTCCCAACAGAGCAGCTGCTGCAGTCACTCGTGTGATGAGACAGGGATGTCTATGTGCATCAACATTATGCTAGTTAAATAGCCAAATACTTCACTTCTTCATAATAATATATAAAAATTACGGCTTGGAAAAAATGTAATATATATTGATGATAAATAATAACTCATTCAGGCTCCTACACCTGTACTTTATATGCTAATGCTCATTTTATGCTACTTTGTGATTCTTCTCCACTACATATGTCAGACAGCTGTAGTTTCTATTCATTTTTTCAAACCTCTCTGTTCAGTGAAAAACCATGCAGGCTATCTCAAAATATGACATGTTATTTTTAAATGTAGTATTAGGTATTTCTTCAACATCTTGTGATAATCGTATAGATTAAACAACTCACTGGAATATAAAATAGTTGAATTACTCCACATTTAATTTCTTCAGCAATAAAATGCAATTCAGATACACATCACACATTAATATATTAGTAGTCCAAAGTCGCTGTTTAAAACACTTAGAGGGAGCATTTTACCATACAATGAGCACTCTTGATCCTTGAAGGATATTTTGCTGGTAATATCTTAGCATAGACTTTTACTTAAAAAAGGACTTTAAAATCTAGTTGAGTATTTTCAGTGCATTGAAAATATGGCTCCTTGGTCCCCAGGTGGATTTTAACCTGGAACATTATTGCTGTGAGGCAACAGTGATACCTGCAACACATAAATTCTCCACAAATTTACATGGGCCCTGCTTTGGGTGCTCTGACTTACTCCCATATACATGATATATTGGCATACATAATGTAATTGGAACAAAAATTTTAACCCATTGAGGGCACTATACCCAACATCATTGTGAAAAACTGAAAATACACAGGCTGATCTACCTGGCATGAGTTTAATCATGAACAACTCATAATGTGGCTCAGTAATGTTTGTGACCCAAGTGGCGGTAAGCACTCCCGACAACTTCAGGATCGGTCCTGAGGAGATGGTGTCCTGGAAAATCTCCTCCCAGACCTGAATAAGGGCATCCTTGAACTCCTGGACAGTCTGTGCCGGGACTTGGCCGGAATGGTTGCACAGATACATAATGTTCAGGAGTTTCTAATTACGATTAAGGTCTGGGGAACGTGAGGACCAGTCAATGGCATCAATACCATTGTCATCCATAATCTGCCTACAGACTCTGGCCACCTAAGGCTGGGCTTGGTCCTGCACTATGAGGAACCCAGTGTCTACTGCACAGATATAACTCCTGACTGTGGGTCTGAGTATTTTAACCTGGCACCTAATAGCAGTCAGGGTACTGTTGACTAGCGCATGGAGGGCTACAAGACCCTCCAAGGATATGCTTCACCAGACCATCACTGACCCATCAACAAAGCAGTCCTACTGGATGATGTTTCAGGCATTATAAAGTTCAACACGGCGTCAGTCACATCTGTTCAGTGTGAGCCTGTTCCATTCTGTTAAGAAAATGGGGAACTAATTGTGAAGAACCAAACAATTATGGTGTTCTCTGCTGGGCTGTGAGCACAGGTCCCACCAGAGGATATTGGGCCCTGACTCTGTGTTATACTGCGATGATTAAGTGTTCCATATATTCCAGTAAAACCAATGAAGTAGCTTGTAAAAATGCTGTTCTGTTCTTATTAATTATACATGAATTGAAAGAGGTTTTAACATAGTATAAATTAAAGATGGACAATAAGAAGCCAGTTAACTTGGTGACAGTACACAGATCACAGTCGAGGATCAATATGCAGGAGTGTCATACCAGGCTGCACTGTGTGCATACAACAGTTCTCTGCAGAAACACACCATTAGCAGTTGGCTGCTCCTCAGCAGGGTTATGGGTTCAAGAAGATGCAGGGTAGTGCCAACAGGCTGATGGGTAATCTAGTCTAACGATATTAACTTGTAGGGGGCACAATTGGCACATTACCCCGCCATCTCTGCAACACTCATCTCTTCTCCATTAACTCTCATGACTTAAGATTCTTCTGGTGGTGCATGCTCCAATGGAAATGGCAGAGATGAACAGAAGCAAATGGCAGTCAGGGGCAGTGAGAAGATGAAGATGGAATGAGAGACGGGCTAGAAAAACATAACGGTCATTAAACAACAGAGAATTAACAGGAAGAGCACTTGGTGTAATTGACTTTCACTAATGCACTTAATCCCCCTTGAGTTTTGTTAGCAAAGCATGCTGCTAGCCTTTCTTTCATTACATGTTCTTACTTATGCACTTCTCACCTGAGTTAATGTCACCTTTTTCACTTCATCATATTCTGATTTATTCAGTTATTTCACAATAATGTCAATTTTGCATAATGAATAATGCATCCATTTTGATTTGAATAAAGTTAATAAATCCTGCTTGTCTTTTACCAATAAATTATTTCAGAATTCTTTTGAAATCAGAAAGTGCAGGAAGTTGCATTATTTTTACAATTTCCTTATTCTTGTGTGGTTTTCATAACATGAGCTTGAACAGCAACTCACAGGGTGGAATCACAAGAGTCAAGAGCAGGAACCAGAGCTATTATATTGATTAGACATTTTACAGACACATTTGGATTTCACCCAACATCAACTTTACTGTCGTTTCACTTCATTTCACTATCTCATGGATGCTATTTTAAGTGGATGGAAAAAGTTACAATCACCATCTTGAAGAATAAAAAGCAAGGATAATAAAAAATTAGTGAAACATAACCTACTTGGCTTATGTTAAGATTAATGCAATGATATAAGGAGACTGAAATCACTCATTTATATAACCTTGCTTAAAATAGTTGAGAGCTTCATTAATCTTCCTGTCATTTGTCAAGGATAAATGTTGGAAGTAATTAGACCATATAGCAATTTCAATTTTCCACCTTTCATTGAGTTATTATTCACCAGTAATGCTCTGTCAAACACTTTAAACCACTACATTCGTTGTTACCATGGACCATAGACATTGTTTTTTAGGGCTCATATCATGCTGATTGTCTTGTCTAAGATGGAATTGCTGTTATGAATGATGCGCTAATACCGACAGAATGCAATACGATGAATGTGATGACAGAGGATCTTGAAAGATTGAAAACAGTTTACATTTGAGGATGATGCAAGTTGCATCTTATTTAAAGGGGGAAATAGTTTACCATTTTATCACAAGTTAAACAATTTCTCAGTTGTCGTAATGAAATGTTTATGACATACATTGGTTGAAATACTGTTAAGTTTTACCACCACAGTACCCTTCAGACCCTGCTCTCACAGCCTTATTTGGAATGACTGGTTGGAATGCACATTACCTCAACCTTTACAGTACCCTTACTGCAAATTAGACACTTATAGCCCACCTCATTCAATAGAAAGGGGCACGGTGGTGCAATGGTTAGCGTTGCTCACATTGCGCTGCTGACATGCCTCACAGCAAGAAAGTACCAGGTACAAATTAACATCTGCTGGCCTTTCTGTGGGGAGTTTGCCTGTTCTCCCTGTGTCTAGATGAGTTCTCCCCAGGAACTCCGGCTTCCTCCCACTGTCCAAAAACATGCAATATAGGTGAATTGGTGATACTGAAATTGCACGTATAGAGTGTGAGTGGTTGTATGTCTCTATGTGTTGGCCCTGCGATGAACTGGTGACTCGTCCAGGGTGTAACCCGCCTCTCGTCCAATATCCGCTGGAATAGGCTTGAGCCCCCTGCGACCATACGTGGTTGATAATGAATGAATAGATGAATGAATAATCTGGTCACATGAGGCTGGGCAATGTACTGGACCAGGAGGAACCCAGGGTCTACTGCAACGGGCTAAGATTTGACAATTTACTGGGGATTTCACCATGATACCTTACAGCAGTCAGAGTATCGTTGGCCAGCAGAGGTGGATTCATACCCAAATCTATAATTCCCTGTGAGCACATGCCCTGGAGTTTGTCTCTGATAGTTTTGGTCAGAACCATGCACACCAGTAGTTTGCTGGAGGTAATTTTCCAGGCAGACATGCTCCTGAAAAGGCCCTTTCCTCCTCACAGCAGTTGAAACTGATTCTCAATCCCTTACACCTCTTTACTGGACAGATTGTTATCCATATCCAGTAAAGATAAAGTGCTTTACTGTGATTAATAAGCGTTAGAGCAGCGTATTTTATTTAACCCTATCTTTTTGTTGGTATCTTTTGCTAAATAATGCTCCACAAAATTTTCTCTTTTTCTTTTTACAACAAGGATCTTACTCAGTTACATCTTGACTGTAAGATGGATTAAAAAATGAACACTTAAAAAGTGCCCATTCTGAAGTATCATCCCCTCTCGGTCTTAAATTATGCGTGGGTTACCACGCAAGGAGAAAGTTAATCTTTATAACCCACCAGCGCTGCAAATGTTGTCTTTCATGTTGGGTTTTGTATAGATTCTGCTCAGTACATCAGATGTAATGCCTTAGCTCGGATTGTAAAATATTGATCTGCTCAGCAATTATGAGCAACTCCAGCCTGCCAGTGTGTTCACTCCTGCAATGAGGTGGAAAGGTTCTCTGATCAGGGTCTGGGAACAATTTTGACTTTCAAATTTAGTACTGCATTGTCACAGTTGTGGCGGCTGTAGCTCAGTGGGTAGAGCAGCCATCTCCCAATCAGAAGATCAGAAGGTAGCCAGTTTAAGTCCCACCACAGTCTACTTGTTGTATGGTCTTTCAGCAAGACCCTGAAACCCTAGCTCCCCGGGCGCTTCAAAGGGCTGCTCACTGCTCCCTCAGGGATGGGTCAAATGCAGAGAAATAATTTCACTGTGTTGCACTCTGGGGCTGTATTTGATCAATACAGGATTTCTTCTTCTTCTTCACAATACTCCAACCACAACAATGATGAGTTTAACTAGACTGAAAGTTATAAAATAGAGAACTTATTTTTGATTGATTGTCTATGGCTAGCTTACGAAGAATTTAAAAGTCATAGTTAAAGTCAAAGACAACTTTATTGTCTTTTTCTCACATGTGCCAGACATATGCAGAAATAGAAATTATGTTTCCCTCCATCCACGGTGCAAAAATGCAAAACAAATAAATATACAGTATGTACAAAATAAGTGCAAGTGATGTGATATACAAAAAATATAATAGGATCTAAAATATACATATGCATATATCCTTATATGCATATATATGTATATATACACATACAAACACCCATACATACAAGTACACAGCAGCAATTTTAAAGTGACTTGTGGGGAGAGTTCAGAGTCCAGAGGGGGGAGTTGGAAAAGAGGGCAGATAATAATAATAATAATAATAATACATTTAATTTATAATGCACTTTACATTTGGATCAAATCTCAAAGTGCTAAATAATAATACATTTAATTTATAATGCACTTTACATTTGGATCAAATCTCAAAGTGCTAAATAATAATACATGATAGTTCAGCTTCCTTACAGCCTGATGGATGAAGACGTTTTTCAGTCTGGTGGAGCGGTCACGGAAGCTCCGGTACTTTCTTCCAGAAGGCAGGAGGCTGAAGAGGCTGTGTGAGGGGTGGCTGGGGTCACCAACAATACTGGTTGCTTTCCGGGTGAGGCCAGTCTTATAAATGTCCAGGAGGGATGGGAGAAAGACACCAATGATCTTTCCAGCTGTGTTTATTATGCGCTGCAGGCTCTTCCGGTTGTAGTCGGTGGAGCTCCCAAACCACACAGTGACACAGCCGGTCAGGATGCTAACCATGGTAGGTGGGTTTACATGGACAACCAAATTTCGAATAGATTCGGAAAAGGAGCCTAATTGGAAAGAAAAGGCCATTTCCAAATGAGATTTCATTCCTTTGAAAGGAGGTAGTCCTTTCGGAAAGGCTTCCCGATAGCCAGTCGCTGAATGTAAACACTGTTTGGAAATCTCTCAGTTGTATTGTTGTCTCTCTGAGTTGTTGTCTCTCTGAGTTGTATCTGCGCATGCCCAGCGTCGAGACGTAATGCTCTGGCGGAGTTTTTTCAGCGCCATGACGCATTTTAAGTAAGCCGACTTCATAACAAAATGTGTCTACATCGCAGAGTAATTTTCTCTCTGCAACTTTAAAAGAATTTTAACATAGTTGGACGGTTAGATGGACGGACAGTCACTTCCGCGCACGCCGTCTTTGTCGTATACTTCTTATGACCGCTTATTGGCAGTTGGCAAAAAAGCTCATCGTATCATTGTCTCCACCTTATGGACTGGAGTGTGGATGAACTGCGCATGTCAGAAAGCTGTTTTGGATTAAATGAGTAGATGCATGTAAACATCGGTCGGATAAGATCACAGGTCATGTAAACAGGCGACCGACATCGCAATTCGGAAAGGTTTAATTCGGATAGGAGAAAAGTGTCCCATGTAAACCCACCTAATGGTGCCCCGATGGAAGGTGAACATGATGGATGGGGGTGGCTCTAGCTCTTTGGAGTTTGCGGAGGAAGTAGAGGCGGCGCTGGGCTTTCTTCGCCAGTAATGGGGGTCCAGGAGAGGTCCACGGTGACGTGCACCCCCAGGAACTTAGTGCTGCTCACCCGCTCCACAGAAGCACCGCTGATGATCAGTGGGGGGTGTAGGGCGTGGCCTCTCCGGAAGACAATAATAATCTACTTGGTTTTATCCACATTTAGGAGGTTGTTATCCCTGCAACACGTGGCCAGAAGGCTGATCTCCTTCCTATACTTTGTCTTGTCGTCGTTGGAGATGAGACCCGCCACCGTTGTATAGTTTGCAAACTTAACAATGTGATTGGTGCCAAGGTTGGTTTGCTGTCATAACAAATAATAATTATCATAATAATAATACATTTTATTTATAATGCACTTTACATTTGGATCACATCTCAAAGTGCTAAAAAGTCATGGGTCAGCAGGGTGGAGAGCACGGAGTTTTCTCTGGGAGAGGGCTGTCCAGGGCTTCAAATAAGACAAATAATCTGTTGAAGTTGTTGGGCAAAGATATGTCACTTCCACAAGTCTGTGGTGGAGGTTTCTTTTCTGCGTGCCCTGCCACAGACTGTGTGGGTCTCTGTTATTCTTGAAATGACAGGTTGCTTTCTTTTTCAAACACTGTTTGGCTTTTCTGATGCCCCGGGACAGGTTGGCTCTCGCTGTTCTCAGCGCAGTTTCGTCCCACGGCTCTAAAGGCAGTGTTCCTGGCACTCAGCAGCCTGTGGACCTCTCCTGTCAGTCATGGCTTCTGGTTTGCCCTGATGGTGATGGTTCTGGTATCGGTCACATCATCAATACAGTGACCAATATATATATATATATATATATATATATATATATATATGTTTTAACAAGCATTTCAGCTCCCACCTGGCCATACAGCAAATCTCAGAGCGTGGATACTCCCCCATCAACGTGCTGCTCCAATGCAGGGGTAGATTAGATCAAGACTATGACATGGAAAATCACCCTGACAAATAGTTCATTGATCTACCCTTGGGGGTAACAAGAATGTCACTCACTGTCCAAAGATCTCTGCTAATTTTGTGCTGTAGAGGAAAAATATTGATGTTTTATTGCTCCATTTTTGTTGGGAAAGAACAGAGTAGATGCAAAAAATTTGTATCCGAAAGCCTGATTTTAGATGCATTTGCCTGTAGGATATTTGTAGTTTGCATAATAATTTTACTCTCATTAAATATATATTTAATAAAAGAAAATAGGGGGAGAAATAAATACATGTTTGAGCATCTCACTAAATATGAGCCACCATTATGTGACATCTTTTGTATAGAGGTGTTAAATCACTATAACATTTATGGAGGTAAAAACCACTGTGACACTCAAACTCAACAAAACATGATCCTTTCGGTCATGCAGAAAAACTTTGGATTCAGGCAATTCTGAAATACTGGAAATACTGTTCCACTTTGGCTTTTTGCCGCAATTTTACTCCCAGGCAATAACTGGGTAGTCCCCTTTTAGAAGTAGATAGATAGATAGATAGATAGATAGATAGATAGATAGATAGATAGATAGATAGATAGATAGATAGATAGATAGATAGATAGATAGATAGATAGATAGATAGATTTTTGGGTGTCCCCTTTCATTGGGACACCTGTGGGGTACAAAGGTGCAAACAGGGACAAAAACATATCCCAACCTTTTTGTACTTTTCCAATAAAACCATGAGAAAAAACTCTCCCCCTTTCTCTAAAACTTGGATTGTCAGCAAGGACCAATAATTAATTAAGTGTGACAAGAAGGTCGAGGCTTAGTCCACGATTAGATCTTAATGACAAACTGCAGAGATTGTACATATTGATCTTCTAGCAAAATTTTATTTTTGTGTAACAAAAGTAGAAGATATGAAATACTATGTTGCAGGTGCTAATTTCAATCAGCCATTTGAATTCCATGGCCAAATTAATGTGCAAATGGTGTTCCAGTTTTTTTTTGGTCTTCAAGTGCAAAATCAACGAGTGGATGGCTTACCACATTGGAGAAATGTATTCAGGTCAGTCAAGTATAGAACATTCACTAATATATGAATTAATTTAATATTTTTATTGTAGAAAAATCATTTAAACTACCCTTGCAATTCTCCTTGCTGATTTTCTCTTTTAAACCTCTGGGAGGATTAAAAAAAAATGTTATTGATGCAACCAGCAGGTGTTGCAGGGAATTATTCACTCAGAGATGTGATTTTTGTATTTAATCCTTTTCATTTTCTTTCACACAATTACGCAGGGAATATGACCCAAATTACATCATTATCTCACCCCAGAATTATTATTATTATTATTATTATTGAACACACAAGGTGAATAAAAAATATCCATTCGGTGTGTTACTGTTGTACAGCATTACTGTTTATGTATTGTAAAAATCTAGTGGATATCCCTTTCAAGTGGCCAGTGCAGCTGAGACTGATTCATTTTGCAATCATGTTTACGTCAAATAAAATAAAAAGAAATCTCCTGATTGCTGTAAGGGACATCTAAAAGTGATAGAGGAGAGGCTGAGAGTGGGTGGGTGATGGAGCAAGTCCCGGGGCAGTGACGCAGGAGACTGATCATCTTCTGAACCCCAACGAGTAGCTGCAAAAAACTAATACATCTAATGTAGATGGAGGAAAGCACAAAAAGAATCTTTAAAAACTTGCACTTTTGGTTTCACAATCGTCAAAAAAAAAACCCTGTTGAGTTTCAAGTTTTGCTCTTTTCATCTAATGTCCTCCTTTTATGTCAGAAAAATGATTAATCGTATTGCACTTCACCTGTTGTTTACACCAACAGTAAAACAGTTATCTTATGTTTTCATATGCTATTTGAACCTCTTAGGTCAGCTAGGCATCACTATGAATAATTTCTTATCGGATAATATTGAACAAAACAGCCTCAAAAGTTCCTCTCAGAATCATTTCACCTCTCTGCTCAATGCAAAACTGTAGAAAAACTTGAAATTGAGATTTTCTTGTCATTCGGTCAACCTTTCCCAATTTCAATTTCGGTCGCCTATTTACATGACTTGTGATCTTTTCTGACATGGTGTTTACATGCATCGACTCATCTAATCGGAAACACTTTCACACATGCACAGACGATCCACACTCCCGTTCATAAGGTGGCGATGATGCTTCGGTGAGCTCGGTACCGACCGCCAACCAGCGCCCAGAAGAAGTATACGACAAAGAGGGCGTGCGCGGAACTGACTTTTCGCGCATCTAATCGTCCAAATATGTTAAAATATTTCAAACTTGTAATGAATAAATCACTCTCCAATGCAGACCGGTACTGTTTTGAAGTCGTCGTATTTAAAATGTGTTGCGGCTCTGAAAAAAACTTAGCGGCGCATTACGTCACAATGCTGGGCATGCGCAGATAGAACTCAGACAGAAAGCGATACAGCGTTCACATGCAGCGACTGGCTATCGGAAAGGCTTTACGAAAGGATTTAGACTACCTCCTTGCCAAGGGATGAAGTTTAATTCGGAAAGGTTTTTTCCATTCAAAAAGGGGTGTTTACATGCAGCATTTTCTTTCCGTTGAGACGAATTTTCCAAATCTAATCGGAATAAGGCTGTCCATGTAAACCCACCTATTGATAGTTTCATCCAATAGCCAGTTTTCCAGTATCATTTACTGTAAAACTTACAGTTTTCTAAATTTACACTGTAAATTAAGAGGAATTCAATAGCAGCAGGCTTTTTTTCCACAGTTTCTTAGTTTATTTTTTAAAATTCCTGTATAATACTAAAAAAGTATATAATTACATAAATCTTGCAAATCTATCACACAATAGTGAGTACAAACACCTTACTCAGCATTCAAGGTTGATGACCGAATATCTATGGCCATAAGTGACGTGTATTTGTAGTCGGCGAGCCCTGATTTGGCATCCTGCTATACTGTGTAACTCTGCGTTGTGTCTTTCTTGTGTTTGATGAGTTATCAAACAGGGACTGATGCTTTCGCTTCCATCAGAGAGGGGTTTATTCAGTACAAAACAGGTTAATATTAGTACAGCAACCCATTCCAACCAAGGTCTCACAAGCACACCTCTCCTCAGTAGAGCTAGAGGCAAACTATAATAATGTGTGCTATTTTTCTGTATCCAATAAAACAAAATATATCACACCGTAATCACATAAACACAATAAAATAATCCCCACCCATCGGCAGCAATTTCTTTTTCATTAAATCAATCAAAATTCATTTAAACATAATGCACCATGTGTACATATTACAGAAAATAAAAGTTATATACAAAAATTTTTCTTAATCAAAATTACAAAAAGGGAGCTCACATACCTGCACAAAAAACAGATTAATAGTAGCACAGCAAACCATTCCAGTCTCACCAGCACACGTTAAGAAAAGGAAATAACAGCAGACCACATGAAAAAAACCTCATTAATGCTCAATTAGCCTAGCTTGAACTCTTTACATTGGCATGTGAATTAAAAGTGCTATGCAAAACAAAAGCAAAACTCACACTGTTCTCCTGGAAATAAAAACATAACTTCCAAACGATATAAAGTAAATTCTTTGCATTTTTAGCATTTTTTTTTTTTACCATATTTTAACATACTATCAGCACGAGTACTAGTATTATCTTACCTCGGGGTGAATACACAGGAATTGACGTCACCGTATGTCGAAGTCCAGGAAGCAACAGTACCATTTACAAAATAAAAGTGCCCAATAAAGAAATGTAAAGATAAATATATATACACGTGAAAAATAACACTATTTCAACAGTTATGGAATTTTGGTGACATATAAATCAAACATATTATTTCATGGGTTACATATTCGCTAAATTTCTTTTAGTGTATGGCCAAGCTCGTGATTCTGGAGGTTATTTTGGAATGACCAAGCACATCCGTCATCCGGTGTCAAATCCCCTGCTTCTGCCGTCTGTGGACACCCTCGCTGTGACCTTCTTCTTGGCATCATGGGTAAAATATGGTTACAGCTGAAGACAAGCCCATCCTTATCAGACTGTTCCAGTTCGCCCTGTGGCATAGTCTGTTAGATATGTAATTAATCAGTTTGCAAATCTTCCGAGCAGCACCTCAACATCAGTGAGAAGCACAATCTAAATAGTTCTAAGTAAATGAGGAAGGGAATCAAAAGAAAGATGAGGAATGAAAATGTATGGTTGTTAAAATCAAGGAGAAATTGTTGCCTGGGCCCATACAAAAGTCTTTCTTCAAATTTGCAGAGAAGGAAGGCTAAATCACGGAGAAGCAGCATCAACCAAAAAGACCACGTGACCGCAATCAAAAACAATTCTGTCACCGTCACAGGACAATTTATAACAGAATTAACAAGGCAGATGAGGGAAGACCAAGGCCAGAGAAAGATTGAGCCTGAATAAACAATACTAGAAAAAAACTGTGAGAGGCAGAGATAGAAAGAGAGAGCGGAGGAGTTTGCTGTAAAACGTTCGACTTGATACTTTCTATATTGCAGCCCTGACACAATCCTGCCTCACCTCCTTTCATTTTGTCATGTCATTCTAATTTCATTAACCGTAATCTCAAATGCCCCAGGGCCCTCTCCACTTTTTTAATATGACAGATGTCCAATCCTTTTGCATTTAATCTATGTCCTGTGGCTGCAAAATATGTGAAGCTGCAAACTCATGCCACTGGAATCGGAGGCATGGTAGATTTATCAAGATTCTGAAAATGGATACTTCCTCTTCAACATTTGAATGTCAGCATGCAGTTGCATCCTTTTTTTTTTGTCTTTTTCTGTCACTAAATATTATATTAAGATCCTCCTCAACTGTCAATTATAAGAGTTTATGCAATGATTTTGTCAAAAACATTTGTCGACAGACCATCTCAATTACTCATTTGATTTTTGTGTGTGTGTGTGTGGGGGGGGTAAGAGCGAGTGAAAGAGAGAGAGAGAGAGAGAGAGCAGAGGTGAGGTGAGGAGGCTGAAGGAGAGAGATGAATGAATCATGTTAACCTGGTGGAATATCTTCTAATACTCCCTTGTTCAATAACATTCACATCCACTTTGTGTGATTCTGTCCCAGCTGTCAATGTGTAGTCTCCCAGTGAGTGTACAAATTGTTGCACCACAAAGTGAAATATAAACTTGATACTCCAGTTGAAACCTTGTTTCTTCATGGGAACCACCTTTGAACATTAATATGTAACTGTGGGAACCAATTGGGATCTTCATACCAGGGATACAGTGTACTGCCGTCTGCGGCCCAGTCATCCTTGTGGATACGATGAAATGTGGGTCGGAGAGACTTTTTTGACTATCTCTCAACAATCCTCCAAGACTTTCCCTTCTCTGTGGCCCAGTGGATGTATAGAATACTTTGCCTTCACCCGTATCCCTCTATGGCACAATGGTACTTCCCCTGCCTCTACTTGGAGAGCATGCCGGTGCCGTCTTCGCTGCACCCAGACAGATCTTCAGTACACGAGATTGAATAACGTTAAAATTAGAAGTAATGTTCGACACCACGTATTTGGCTGCTGACCGAATATTTTACACATAGATAAGTGCTTTATAAATACACTTTAATGATGCAACACTTTAATGGGATTAATGTATACTTTAATTTTATTCTCTATTCTACTGACATGCTCTCTCCGTGTTGATCTTGAGTGATGAAACGACAATCAATCTAAAATCCCTTTCTATTCATTTCATTTTTTCATATTCATATAATTTCTTTTGTCCTCTTTCATTAAGCTCCATCATAAGCCAATTAAGACAATGTGGGACTTGGCACCCTGGACTGTCCCCGTTTCTATTACATGTCCTCTTATAGTTTTGAACCTATTTAGCTATTTTGTTACTCCGGAGGAGTTTGTATTCATACCTTTGTTATATTCATACCTTTGTCTTTAATTAAACCTTTGACGTTCTGCACAAAGGTAGGTTCAGGCATATCCTAGAGTTGATTCAATTTTGGTGACGTTGCATCGTGACCACACAAAATGACGTCATTATAGCGTATTCTTAACCTTCGTGAGATAGAAAACATTTTTCAGATTTCATTAATAACTCAATAGTCAAAAATTAACCGATTAGCTTCAGATTCAGTGGGCATATTTAGGCTGGTACCCAAAAGTTCCCCACAAGAAAAATTTACCGGATCTGGAACCAGAAGTGGATTTTATGATAAATGGGTTTTTTTAATGCCTATTTCTCATAAAATATGATTTGTAATATATAGCAGTTTACATTACACATGTCATGCAAAATGTACTTTAAATGGACTAACTGTGTGGAAATTTCAAATAGACGTATTTATAATTATCAGCAGTAATGCAGGTGTTGTATCAGTCTGTTGTGTCGAAGAGCTGAGTTGAAAGCACAGCTCTACATTTAATAGTCGACCTTCGTTCCAACCCTCACCTGTGGTCATGAGCTCTGGGTAATGACCATAAGAATGAGGTCAAAATTACATGCGGTTGAATTGAGCTTCCTTCGTAGGGTGGAGGGGCTCAGCATTAGAGATACGGTGAAGAGCACAAACATCCGGAGAGAGCTTGGAAAAGAGCTTAGTTGGACCTAGAACTTGTGAGACAGAATATATATCTCATCTGGCCTGGGAACGACTCTGGATCCCCAAGGATGAGCTGTAGAGTGTTGCTGAGGAGAGGGGATATCTTAGCCGGTTGCCCCAACAACCCGACCGCAGAGTCAGAGTAAGCGGAGAAAATAGATGGGTGGGTGGATCAAAATACCGTATTAGCATAATGAACTCAAGGACATGTTGGGTTTGGGTTAGACTCAAGAGCACTCACTCTAAATATAGAAAATAGTATTTACTGTAGTTGTAAAATTATGCTTGAAATATTCACATAAAGGAGTAGCTTACATAGATGTCCATAATTATGCCTGGCAGTCAATAATTTGGGAGCAAAGTACACTATGCACAATGAGGTACTGAACTGATCTTATACAGGTTTTCTTATTTCAAAGTTTTACGTTATTTATTATTTGTTCTTCAAGGAGAAATTCAAGAATCAGTTTAAGTCAACTTACACACTTATACACTTACCTCAAAATGTTTGACTAATCATTAACATCATTGTTTGTGCAATATATTAGTTTGTTACAGAGACATTGTTCAACTTTAAATGGGAGAACACATCAGGTAGCAGCCTAAGATACGGGCATGATTTATTGGGTACAAGTAGAATGCACCGTAAACCAAAGGGAGAGTGAACTTTTTAATGGATTCTCTGTGAAAGACAAACAACTGAAAGTGTTCCTCTTCATCTTGTTGAATGGATTTTTGGCCTTTGGCACCGACAGGTGAACTGTCAGAAATTTAACAAGCTTGGTGGTTTACAACACTATACTTGGATGTTCTTTGATTTCCTTTATTTTACTGCGCCTCTTTTGGAGCAACAAAATGACGAATATCTAAGTATCAGATTCATTCTGTACCTTAGTTGTCTGCCTGGCCACATAGAGCGTCTGTCAATCTCAATGTGTAGGCCAAAACAAAGCAACAGCAGTCAGTTTAACTGATCTTTAAACTTTATTTGTTGGAAATGGTAAATATGAGATTAATGAAAAATGTCCTATTTTGGAGAAGGGTATATTTTCTGCTAAAATGTGCTTCACTTCTGATCAAAAAAATCACTGATTTTATTTTTCATTAATTCCAAATGGTTGGATGAACAATTTCATTTAAATGTCTTCATTTTGCAACTACATGACCGACTCTAGTTCAGGAGGTAGAGTGGTCGTCCCCCAATCCGAAATTTGGATCGATCCCACAGCTGCCCCTAAGGCTGGAATGTTGTAGGATCCTTGAGCAAGACCCTGAACCCCGATACAACCGTGTGCAACACTTAATGAGATGAAGGAAAATTTAAGGCCGTGGACAGAAAAGGTTCAGAAACTCCAGGCACAACAAGCACCACTCAAAAGTTGACCATCACAAACATAAGCAGGTTTTTTTTACCTGCTTCCAACTATGCCATCGTGCCAGTTCAATAAATATGTGGGTGCAGCTCTTCATGTAACAGATGTGAGTGATGCAAGGAGAGGTTGCTGATAATGGCTGATGAAATGAAGATATTCATGGATCATTATTATATTGATATGGTAGAAATTAAAGCATAGAATCGATTAGAAAGTAACAATGAAATTGTGTCACTGTCCTGCTGTGACCAGCTGATGAGAAGAGCTCATATCTCAATAGACATCTCTAATCACTGATAGCAGGAAATTAAGATTGAGCCTGGGTGAATAAAAGGATCATAAGAAAAAAACAACCTTTTAGACCTTCAGAGAAGGCCCAACATATCAGCATATCAACATTTGTCATATTTAATTTATTTCATTTCATAATTATTCTCTTTTATCTCTAATTTTGGCGTCATTTTCTATCGGGTTTGCTTCAGATGAGAAAGGGTTACCGTCCTGATAACTTCAAAAAGAAAATTCCGATCAGAATTTTAGGATTGTTGTGCTAGGCATAGAAAAGGTAAGATCTGGCTCACTGATTGGTTAGGACTTCATCAGCAGGAGAGTGGGCCATGGCCGTCTGAATTGTTTTAGAAGGTGACAGGTGAATTAACTAATTAAATTTTGATATATATATATATATATATATATATATATATAGGGGTTGGACCCAAAAAAATACCAACTTACTGTTTATCAAGCAGTAGGTAGGCTTGTGTGTGTTCTTAAGGTGAATTGATATGAATGTGATTGGTTGTTACTATAAGTTAATAATGACAGTTACGTGGGATATTTGACACCTTCAGTATTAGTGATGCAGCATCAAGTCATTCTGGATAATAGGGCTACATCCTTAATGGTTTCAGTTTGTCAATGCAGTTAATGTTTATCGCTCATTGGTGTTGAACCTCCTTTAACACTATTTTCCACTAGATAAATGTTACTGTCTCTTTGAATATGGGTTGATATCGTAATTTGACAACAGCCAGTTTCTGTTGAATCACTGTTTTAATTATTAGATTATTAGAATCACTGAATCAATTATTTGAGGGAAGCTTAATTATAGGAGTGTAATCCCTGAAGACCAATGTTGAAAACCCACACCCTGCCACTGAACAAAAGTTTGACCAAAGTCAGAAAAGGAGCTCTTTAACAAGAGCTGAATTTCATCATCAGCATCCTGTCTGAGAGGTTTCAAGGAACAATGGACTATGAATAAAACTGCAAGACCAATGCAAACTGACAGGAGTTCAATATCACCCTTCAGATGAGTTTGAAAGAAGAGGAAGAGTAGGAGGGTGAAGGACAAGAACCCCAGGCTTAGAGCCTTTATTCTAAATCCATCTGGGTTATGCAGGTCATCACTTTGGCCAAAACATATTCAGCTGTTGGCCTGAGTGGACAGTTCTAAGACTTTCTCACTCGTCTTGCCTCACATTTTTTTTCTATTTTCTTTACTTCTTTTGTGCAACAAAATTAGTAATATTTTGAAAAAAGGAACTGATCCAAGAAGTGCGGGAAAGCAAAATCTCATTCTTGACTATTACAAGTACTTACAACTGAAGGCGTTCTGTTTGCTGCTGGCATTATCGAAGCATGTTATTGTCATGTCATTACAACCTCCACATATTCTGTGTTTCTGTACTGGCCATAAATACGCTTGTGAAGTCTGCATAAATGGGATGAAGAAGTTCGTGTTTCAAATCTTGGACCTGAAACAACACCAAGCATTACTGGATGTACCCAGACAATTAGGAGTAAACAGTATTGACTTAATTAGCACCCAGATGCAAGGGGCTCATTCAAGGACTTGAGCGGCTCATTACTTGGGCAACAATGAGATTCTATCCAGGTCTGGGGTCCTCACTAAAGGACAACTGAGAAAAAAAAAACTCTTATTGAAAGCATCCACAATCTACTTTTCATGAAAGCATCCACAATCTATTTGTGACAGAAAAGAAGAACCTGGGTAATATTTCCATCGGTACTTTGAATGAGTTTTTCCTAAAACCAAGGATGACCTCAACACTTGATTTTCCATACTGCACAAGTTCAGAATATGTGGCTCAACAAAGATTTCCCTTCACTAAGGACTCTGTGCTGTGGATATCAAGGGTAATACAAGATTGAGTGACACATGCAGCAGGCATTTGAGCGGCTGTAGTGAATGGTGTCTATCCGCGGGTTCAGGTTTGAGTAATATTTGAGTATTGGGTTCGGTGTGAGCCCAACATCATTATGAAATTTTCTAACTTTATGCACAAGTTTTAAAATAAATGTAATATTATAATTTAATAGAGAGTGCAAACAAGTCAAATAAACCTAATTTTATGTTTAGTAACTTAGTACCTCTAGTAACATGTTGACGGGGAAAATTGGACACTGAATGAATGACGACAATTTAACAGATGACTGGTTGTAACATACATATATACAATTGAAATACCAGAATAAGAATGCTAAAAAACACCTCAATACATTTTGATTTTAATATGAATGCTTAAACACACCTTAATACATTAAATTATTGTATGATGATATTAATGTCATAAATCAATTGATGGTTCGTTAAAAAGTGGAAAATGCAGCATACATGTGTCGGTAGCAGGTTGCTGTTTTAAAAATCAGACACTGATGCCACAACACTGTATTCTTTTTATTAAGTGGTTTGGTGCCTTTATAAATACAATGTACTTGGCTGAAAGAATAATTCAGAAGGGTTACATTACTGAAAAAGTTTGAGGACCAGGAATGAGGGGATGACTGTGTAGGTGCGATGTTGTTGATGTCTTACTCAAAAGAAAATAATGAATAGACAGAATATGACTGAATGCATCTCTGCTTCAAGAGTCCATGTTTGATTCCAAAGTCCAAAGCAAGCTAATACCAAACAGGTCAAGCAATTACAATATAGAGTCATGAGCCATGTAGTCGTGGTGGGGAATGTTCCCGTATTTAGAAAATCCCTCTGATAGTGAATGCAGCACCAGGCTAGGCTCCTCCCCCTGCCAATCAGGGCAAAGCCTATTTAAGCCACAGATTGCCTTCCTTCCTCTATTACCATGTGCTTTGGTTAGAGGAAGAGCTGCAAGGTTGTCATTCTATTACACTCTGCATTATCCAAGAAGGATAATTAATTGTTTTTACTTAGATTTGTTTAAATTGAGCTGAGGTCAAGTCTATTGGGGAGGCTAGTCACACTGGGTGAGGTCCCCTCACTGTTTGCTGTGTTCAGGCACTGGTACACCTGTGGTTCAACCAAAGTAGAGTGTTTAAGTTGCTGTGTTTTCATGTGGTGAGTATATGGTAGCACACCCATCTCTAGCTTGCCACCCCTTTGATTGGTCTCAGCCATTTAAGTTTTTCACTTCCCCTTGAATAGTTTTATAATTTTTATCTAATACATGTTTAGGTGGTGCCATATTCTATATTTGAAATATATCTATATAATAAAAAGTCTGTATTATAATTCAAATACTATGTTCTTTACTTTATAATGGTATATTTGTTTAGCCTGTTTTATCTGCTTTATGTAAACAAAATCGACTTTATTATGAAACCTGACTCTGCCCTTTCAGCTAACAAACTTGCGTACCTTGGTGGTTATTTAAAGTAATTGAGAACTAGAAATCCACATCACCATCTGTATTTCCTGGAGGTGAAATTCCCCAAGTGAAGTTGTTGGTTAATATGTACGAAATCCAAACATAAACCCTAACCCTCACTTCGCCAGAAAGAAGGAAAGAAGGAAGAAAAAAAACCCACAGAGAGAACCTGAGTTTTAGTAACATAATGTACATAATTATTTACAATGAAGTGGGGCATTCATCATTATCCTCCATCTGTGACTCCATGTGTTCTTAATTTAACAAAATGAATAACAACTGCTGTCTGCTTGCCGCATGTCAGTAAGGAAATGAAGTTCTGGCTCTTCCTGTAATCCTCATCTTCTGCTTGAAAATGCCAGGACCCGCCAAAAGCAAAATGTAAACTTCAGAGAAACAACTGTTACTGAATTATGACCTCCCCTCTCTTCTGGATATGTGTCCCTCTGCGTTCCTTCTTGTAGCTAAATGTCCTCCTCTGTATAAAACAGGTTTCATATGAAGGAATTCACATGTTGTTTTCGACGTTATCTGGCTGTATTCTACAGTTCTTCGCTCACACAACGGAAGTCTTTTCGGAAGACACAGAAAATAGTTCACCCCTGGACCTGCTTTTGAAATACTCACAGACAACTAAACAAGGTGTATTACACTTGCTTAAGAAAACTCTTCCCACCATCGCGCATACTGACTTCAGTCGTCGCCATGGCATGTTCATGTGATTGGTTGAGAACAAAATGACAAAAGAACGGCGAATGTAAACTAAAATCACCATCTTATTGAGGGCTGGATTCTAAATAACACCCACAGACAAAGTAAAATAATTGAAATTCCCTGGCTGGGGAGACTCTTGTAAATATCATCTGGAGAACTCAGAATGTGTTTCAGTAGTGTTGTGGGGGCCAGTGGCATCAACGGTCATCCTTGGTCATCCAGGAACGGCCTACACACCCTGGTCATTCAAGGTCTATATTGTTCTGCACCAGGAGGAACCCTGCTCTTGTCCAACTCTCCTTGCACCAAGGTCTGACAGTGGGTGTGAGGATCTCATCCTGGTACGTAACAGCAGTCTGGCTGGCCAGTACATGGAGGTCTGTGTGACCTTCACACCAAGGAGAGGATAGCGGTCTTGCTGCTGGATTGTTTGGCTGCTACAACCCTGCCCAGCTCTTCTTATGTAAAGGACCATCTCCACCATGCTCCTGAGAGTGTTGTGGAATACGCAACAACCCCACTTGCTTAGGCTCATATGGATGCACCATCCTGGAGGAGCTGGACTTCCCATGTAACCTAAATGCGCTGGAGGTACTGTATCATGCTAACAGTACAGACAAGGACGCTAGCAAAATTCAAAACTAGAGAGATCTCAATCAGGAAGGATGAAGAGAGAGAATTGGTCTGTGGCAACCACCTTTAGGACCATTACCTTTTTAGGGGAGGTCTTCACCTGTTGTCATTTCCTTTAGCACCAAAGCCACTGAAACTGATTTGAATCGCTTACTTTTCCTAACTGGACTGATTGATATCCCAGAAGTTTAGCTGACTCCGTGTTAGACTGTGATCATTAAACATACCCCTAATTTGTATGAGCAGTGTATATATAAAGGTATGAAAGTGTTGATCTTTCAAGACAATCACTTTTGAGTCACAAGTTAGTGCATTAGGTTGGTAGACATTGTGAGGATGACCTGACCTGAATATGTTGAGCCCCATCTCCCACAAGATTACATGCCAGTTTCACCGTATGAAGTCCTAAAGTAGATTTAAATTGGGCAAGTTCCATTTACTGGGGTAGAATTGTATGCTAATGACATGGCATCCTCAGTGCCTATGCGGTACTCACAGAGTAACGAGGTTGCCGCTAACATAACAAGTAAGTTGCCATCTACCACCATGATTTTCAGGAATCAGAGGTTATTTGGCTTCCCCCAGTTTAGACTAAGACTAATGGGAACTAATATAAGATGCATACAATAAAGAAACATAAAAAACAAGGAATAGAATTTATCAAAATTACAAAATTACCAGAAGATCAGTAATTAAGTTGAAAAAACAGTAAACATGGAGCCTTAAATGTACCAATAGAGAGGAGAAAAGGAAGTAGAATAGTTGCTGTTGTTTTTTTTTATTGCCGAAATAGACCCTTGTTATTATGACAGATTACTCTTTTGACCTTTAAATATGTACAAATCCACGAGGGTAAAGCCCTTCTACTGCTGGTGGTTAGGTGTCTAAATTATGAAAAGATGCTGTAGGAGAAAAATCCTGTGATGACAAGACTAATTATCAGCTTAGAACTCTTAAGGTCCCTGGAGCTTGAACCAATTTTCAAAAGGAAGAAAACCAAAGTCTGTTTGAAGAACAAACAAGAGACTGATAAATCAATTAATCTTGAAATGTTCTCTGTTGTTAATCAAAATGAAACAGAGGTCTTAATGTGCTGTTTGTCATCCATGTACTGTTTATAATTATTAAACATGCTTTGTTATCCGTGTAGATTATTGCAGCAGTTATATCGTGTCTTTTTCCATGCCATAGACATTTAGTAGTTAATAAGCTTCCTCCTACTTGTCAGTCATTTAAAGTCCTATGCAAACAAGCAATAACGTGTAACCGACTTTGTTTCTCCCCGTGTTGTCAGATACATTTATGAAGACATATTTGGGATGCAAATAGAACACTCCTCCCAGTGATGACTAATGATATTATTCTGTCTGTACAAAATCTGTAGGGAGAGACACTAGAGCTATTGTTTCATGTTTCCCATCGAGTCATCTGCAGCACGATGATTAGATGGCAGCACATTCTGTGAGCGCCTTACGCAGGCGTCAGTGACAGGCAATAACAAAGATTGATAGTTGATTTAGGACGATCATTTGGGGCCTTGATCTACAGCATTGGA
The DNA here is from genome assembly GCA_009660295.1 of Lophius piscatorius. Taxonomy (NCBI): domain Eukaryota; kingdom Metazoa; phylum Chordata; class Actinopteri; order Lophiiformes; family Lophiidae; genus Lophius; species Lophius piscatorius. Next base: position 55,064 of record VRLP01001046.1, on the reverse strand, counting down.
TCTCAAGGGATGAAGCCATCCTGGCCACACTCACCTGCCCAGGGCTGGTGGTCACAGTAATCGAGAAGAGATGTATTTATAAAGTGCCCTGCTCAGCAGCCCTGCTCAATCCGGTAAATCTGAGGGGAAGCTGAGAGAAAATGTCACATCCCAAGGATACATCAAGAAACTAAGCCTGCTGTTTCCAGAAGGTAATTGGGGTGCCATTATGTCCCAGAATGCATTTCCTGCTATCGCACCTCTTGGCTGTTAGGTAGGGGGAAAAGAAAGAGAAACGGGGAGAAGATTAGTCATTGCTTAATGATGGCTTTGATATGTCATATCAAGAAACAGGTGATAATGAAGGATTCAAAATGAGAACTTCCACTTTTGGGACATCTTTTTGGCAAAATATTTAAATCATATACATATAGAATGTTGTAGCTCAAATATTAATCATTTGCCACCAAAGTCCAGCAGGCCTTGCTCTTTTTATTTGCTTGCCTATTGCTTGGCTTTAGCAGCAAACACAAATCTCATGTGGAGGTATTGATTGGGGCTTATGTCAAAATCTATATGAAATACAGTGAGGCATTAAAGGAGAGCAAGGGAAAAGAAATCTAATGACCTGGGTAGGAGAAGAAAGTGAAATTGTGTTTTGGATACAGCTGCATCCCCTGTGCATCCTCATCACATCTAGGCACATCTTTTAATATGCATGTTTTTCATTATCATTAATAGATATGGCGGACAGCATTGATCACAAATTGTGAATTTGTTCCATCAAATCAAAGACTAAGTTAATACAGAATATCCAATAAGTGTGTTCAGAAAATGATGGAATGAACTGATGTTGCACAAGTCCCAGAACACATCCAGGAGAATACATTAATGTGCTATAGATGTTATACATGCTCTTTCAATGTACTAATTAGAGGACAGGGGAAATGTTAAACATGCCTCCATGTGCTTAAAACATCCTTGTCCTTTTAGCCTGAGACCAAAATCCAAGGACCCCACTAGCAAATTGCATGATTAATGGAGATCAACCGGTGACTTAAATACTGAAGTAAATGAAGACAAAAATGCCCAAAGCCCAGTCCTTTTAGAGAACCAGTTCTATTCAAATTGAATTTAAGACTTCAAGCATAATTGTTTGGAAATATCATCAAATTATTTAGTGACATCTGACTTACTTGAACATGCTCTGACAAAAATATGATACAACAACCAGTGGAGTAAAGCCATCTGCACAAAAACCATCAGCGTACAAAAGCCTATATTCATATATTTTAGTAATGACAATAGATAAAATAACAAAAGACAACACCACATACACGGAGGCTATTTATGGCTCACTTTGAATAATTCATTCACAGCAGGGACGACAGGGACCTCAACAGTTTAAATGTTGGTTTCATTCCATTGATTTTTTTTCAAAGGTAAATAATAACTTTTGATTATTGGCTAGTCCAAAGACAAATTAATGGAGCGATACATCAGTCCTATCTGACATATTCATGTCTGAAAACAAAACAGCCATTTATTTTGCGCTTGATTTGTATTATGTTTTAGCAGGGTTTCTGCTCTGTCCTGATAATAATTATTTTTACGATCTTTGAATTTAGTTATGGAAAACATTCCATTTAAATAATTTAAAATCAAATAATTAAAAGTTAATTAAAAAACAAAAGTGCAGAGTTGAATTAATTGATTTTCTATTTCATTAATCACATACATACAAACATACTGACTCACATAAATATGTAGACATACGTAACTATACCCATTTGCGTAATTAGTGAATTTCAACAATATCCTGTTTACTACTCAATTTGGGCTCTGCTACGGAACTCGCCAGAACTGAGAGGTGCAATATTTGCAGATATATTTAATATCGTCAACTTGCATGACTTTCCCGTTCCACCTGGGGAGCCACAGTTCCCTCCGTCTCTCACGTCGTTGCATGTGTGACACAGCCAGACCTTACAACAGTTCTCTCTGTCCAGTCTTCATTATTTCCTGCAAGAAAAGTTGAAATCCGGCCCACCAACTGATCTTCCTCCATCGACACTTATTTTTGGACATTCAGTTATTAGGAACATGAAGTGGGAAGAAAAAAAAAGCAGTCATGACTTCTTCTTCTTCTCCAGAGGCCCCAAACATCTCCAGCCCCAAACATCTCCAGTAAAACTCTGAAATCATATAATGTAAGTTTAGCAAACTTTTATTAAAGTGTCAATGTGTGATACAACCCTCTTTAAGGTCTAGGGGTAAGGTTAGCGACAGGTAAGTACACTGTGAAGTGATACTGTTTTATTAACAAACAAATACGTAAACACATAAAAAAGACAGGAGAATGCGGAGGTTGACGCCAAACAATAACTTCATAAACAAAAGAAAACCCGCTAACTAAATTTCCATGACAGACCCAGCAGTCCTTTAACAGTCTGAAGGCAAATTATAAAATAAAACTATGACATCCTTTGTTATGAATTAAAAAAATTAGACCCGAAAGAAACCACAATAACTCAAGATCACAATTTAAATTGTAAATTAAGCTGCTTTCTTGAGGCTCCTAAGGACGAGTTAACATTAAGTATGGTTATCAATACAGATGAGGCATCAACTACTGCTGAGCCCGAAATGCCACTGCGCGACGTTGCCTCATGTTCCTCGTATCGTAGCGGGGGCTGATGAGGCACACGCGGAGATTGGACCACCCAGGACGAAGAGAAGGCCACAAATCAATAATATGGGGATCCCTTGATGACATCATCCGTGACGTCCTGGACAAAAGGAGGCCCCATGGGAATTCTTTCAGGCGAAGGCAGGTCGCGCACCACACAAGTCTGTGAAGAACATTCGCATTGATAATGCCCACTTCGGCGGACGTAACAACGCGATTCAGTTTTTTCTCTACTCCAATCCCATAACTTAATTACTCTCTGGGTTCGTCCAAGCCAAACGCTTCTCTGCTGTAATACTCCTGTAAAACCTGCACCAACAGGGATCTGTGAGCATCAGACCAATCCCTTGAAATCTCACTTATGAGGATGGTACAACATTTTTTTTAATTCTCAAAATGGCTTGGTTATTATCAACACATATTAATACAAAGATCAATGACTCCAGATTCACACTTATGAAATTGATATGTGAATAATGCAGGAATATATGAGCATGAAGAGAACCTAACTGTAGTCCATGGGCCTGACTGCATCAGTGGCCAACAACCTAAAAACTGTGCTTTGTCTTTGTGTGGCATTTTCTTGTGTGGCAAGTTCCAGCTGTCTTCATCAAAGAACAAAGCTCCCATCTCATGGAAGGAATCCGGTGTTGTTCTAGTGGCTACGGATCTTCTCATCATTATAGTTCAGTGATCATTACTGCAATAATCATGCAAAGTTTTGATCACACTGTGAAGAGAAATTTGTGACATTGACCATAATTGATCAATTTCAATTCAAGCAATGTCACAGTGAGATTGTTGGGTCTTGTTTTTTTACAATTAAGGACAAGAGGGTGAATGTACTATATCTTTATGTTTCTCTGGATTTGATGAGATGCATATGTAGCCCCTTTTGAGGCTTTCACATTTTATAAATGATGTGGCACATTTATAAATGATGTGGTTAATGACACCCTGTCAAACAGCCTCAGATGTGTTCCACTTGTTATTTCTCGTCACCAATGACAGTCAGTACACATTTGATCTAAGGTTCATAATTGAGCTCCCTGATTGTCAGACTCCTACAGGACCAGAAGGTGAGTCATACCCCGGCCTTTCATTAAATGGTTTGATGACGCATACTTGCCCCTCAATATCTCTGAGGCAAATAGATCCTTATCGGGGTTCTGTTATGTCACCTACTTTTATAGGGACGAACCATAGAGTGGACGTAGTCCTGGATGACAATCTGACTTTCATGCCAATGAAAGCAAAAGGATGAGATGTTCATGCCAATGTTCAAAAGGATGAGACAAGTTTAGGGTTTAAAAATGATAGACTTCACTTAGAGATAGAGATCACTTTGTATTGTTATTGTATTATCCATGTTTTATTTAGTCAGTTTGAACCTCTGCAATGATTTGTTGGTTCGGCCAGCTCAGCATGGTTCCCAAAATAAAACAACAGATAGCTTCCCATTACAATGTTTTAAATACAGATAACCATTTTCTGCTACGTTGTACTACTTGTATAATCAACTCATTCGATATCTCTGGCGATAAATTCCACGCAAATAGACAAACGTGGGTGAAGATATCTCATTCAAAGCTTAGAATTACAACAGCTTTTTTGACCCGGAACAACTCAAACCTATGGCACTTTGTTATTTCAGAAAAATAAAAGCCAGCTATAATTGAACTCCAAGGAGCAGGTATTTGTTGTGAACTTCATTCAAACTACACCCATTATTATAGTAGGTTTAAATTCATGGGCAGTTCGCCAATAAAATTTTATTGTGCTTCACCTGGCTGGTTGAGGTATCAGGTGACTGATTATGCGAGGACCTTTGACCAGCAAGATTGCTGGTCAGAAGACTTTTTGTGCTAGCTTTAAGTAGATCAAACATCTTGATGGGGATAACTCTTAAATGTGTTTCTCTGTAAAGCCTGCAGACTAGGAGATACCAACATTCCATGTGTCTATCTGATTATTAAATCAGGGTTAAGGTGGTCTATGGCCCCTGACACTCCATTTATCTGTCTGTCTCAGGTAGGCAGAGAGACATCTCACATGATTGCATGAACAGATAGAGTGATTCAGATTGATGTAGCTGATTGGCTTTATCATAGGATCTGATGGTCTTTGGAAAAATAAAACGAAAATCGAAAGATTCCATTGCTATACATACGGATAGCACGGGTTATGTACCTTATAATGAACGATAGCAGTGTAATGCAGGGAAAATTGGGACGAAATGAAGCTGAAGCACTGCTATTAAGGTTGATTACTGGCTGCAGCCCAATGTCATCCTGTAATTTCAGACTTGAAAATATTTTCCACAGCCATTCTTCCATTGTCATGATAAAATGGGATCTTAAAGAGGTCCTTTGTTAAAATTATGAATAGGTCTGGTAAAAATAAGTATAATATAAAGACTACATGAACCTGAGTGAAAATAATAATGAGGACTTTCAAACTAACCGTCTAACATGGAGTGGGATCCGCTGTGCCGGCATTTCCAATCAAGCCTGCTTCTTATACGGGCCTTCAACTACAGCTCGCTGCCAGATTGTAAACTCTGTCACAATTCCTGTCGGACTTCAGCTATTCACTTTTGCACAGCGGACTCTCCTGCGCTCTGGAGCCTCAAGATGGCGGTCCTCAAAGGCAGTGGAAAACTTTGGACTCTGAACTCGAATAGAAGTATCTTCTCTTTCATTACTGAAGCCTCTTGTTTGATGTGCAATGCAATTTTTGTTTACTATCTCTGAATCATTTTTGACTATTGAACTGAGAATATTTCAGTGATTTGAATTCTGTACCTGTTCGGACAAAGAACCAAGTAATTTAAAATCCTGCTCAGTTTAAGTGTCGTGCACTTTGGCTTCTTATTGTATTTATCAGCATAGACCTGGTTACTATCATAATGTTTGCTGTGCACAGGGTGTCATTATGTCTACATCACTTGAATCTTTAATTCTCCACTAGTACCTTCATCATTTAGTGACCTTTCAGAAGTGACACAAAGTGTCTTATGTCAGCACTCGACTGCTGTAAGGCAAGTGTATTCCTCACACTTTTTCCCATCCTGTTTCTTTGTTATTGGCACGATGGACATGCACACATTCAAGATATAAACAAAAAGTAGACATCTGTTCTGACCATCGACTGCATTTTTTTCTGCTTTTTCATTCATTAACACCTGTCAGGATGAAGGATTTAATCTCTATGCTCTTCATCAGTAACATCTGAACAGTAAAAATCCATGAAACCTCCTATGAAAGGCCTCTTTAGTGTTATGTGAATCTCAATCCCCTAAATCAACGTAAAATAAATTCCATATTTCATTTATGGTAAAATCACAGTGGCTGTAGTTGCCGGAATATCACCATAAAAAAATATGGTGACCATGTTCGAGACCCTTACGGTAAATTACCATGAAAAAATATATTTAACGTGTCTCCATTTACAAAGATATTAAGTACTATTTCATGAAAATAATTACCTTAAACAGTATTTCGCCAATCTTCCCTTTATTTCTAACATCTTCTTTCTGTAGAAATAAAGGGGTCTTCTTGCTGAAAGGTTAAAGGTTTTAATGTAAATTATAATTTACATAGCAGGGAAATCTGTAATACAGTCATTACTGGCTTTTGACATTATGGCATTTTTCTGCAATTATGTTGCTTTATCAAAGGTTTGTATTTACAAAGTAGGTTTGGTTTTACTTTCAATAAAAATAAATTATTTAATGTTTTCCTTATTTAAGGTTAATCACTGTCTACTACTGTTTTGAATTTTGCGTCTATTACTATTGCCATTAGACAGTTTTTTTTCACCTAACTTTAAGGTATAAAAAAAAGATGTTAAAATATATGAATATGTTTGTATAAGTCTGAATTGATTGTATTGTTTACTGCTGATTTAATATAACGTCCTAGTAAAAAGGTTGCTCTTTTTAATGTCTTCTGCATGGTCACTGTATCTTTTATTGTAAAATACTCCAACTACAGCTGCCAGTATTTAACTTTAAATCATATTCAAATTTGTTTTACAGTGCATATGCATACACATGTGCAATATGTAGGTTAGAAGGTGTATTTTGTAATTGGTTTGATTCCTGTGTCAAGTTGAAGAATGACAAGTGATGCACTACATTGTGACATTTATAAAGAGTGGTGCAGAAGCTGCTCCTATGCTCTGTGAATGTCACATGGTACATCTAAAACTTTCAGGTCACCAACACATTTTAATGTATACATATATCTTAGTGAGAAAGATGACTCTGTGTTTTCAGTGGAAGACGCTGAGATGTATGATTGTGTCCTTAAAGTGCGGACATAGTGGTGTGCAACTGCTGTGTCCCTATTTCCAATTTGACTACACCGATTAACATACATAACTTTTAAACAATAAATCCTAACATCATTGTTCTCAGAGAGAAAAAAGATATCCGCCCACTTTAAAAAATAATAATAGAGGATATGCAATGTGCCTTCACATTTACAGATAAATATTCTTTAAGTTTCTCTTAACCACTGGCTCACCTTTTCACACCTCTGTTCTCATTGACTTTGATGTCCAATGTTGTCTCACAGGAAAAGTCTCAGATAACCCCAGGGCTAAAAGGCTTGAAAACAGAAATGTAAAATCCAACTCAACAGCTTTCGGATAGCTGTCAAAAATTCAGCTTTTCCATATGACAAATTCTGAAGTGCCTCTCGGAGGCTAAAATAAAACTGGGCTGAGTATAATCCGTGTGTGCGCGTGTGTGTGTGTGTGTGTGAGTGTCCTTCCCTGTCTCCCTCTGGATTTTCTGTATGTCAGAGATGAATATGTGAAAAGGGAGTGTTATACTGGGCTGCAGGTGCTGAAGTGAGGTATTAGTTTCTTAACCAAGGCTGAGTCGAGTGCAAATGCTTGAAATCCACTCAGCTCCACCTCACTCTCTCCACAAGCTCTCTGTCGCTCCTTTCCTTTAGCTTCCTAATCCCTCATTTCTAATCTATCAACCCACCTTCATTCACTCTTAGAGTGAGCAAGCATCTCGATCTCTCTCTTGCTGACTCGCTGAGACAATTTATTCGATTGTATTTGTCTTTCTTCATTAGTGATGTGTGTACCTCAAATTTCACGATAGGTTTTTGTTAACTTACCACTTTTACATCACCAAGTGGCGACCAAGAAAAAACCCATATCTTTCTTTCTTCATAAGTCCCTTGCAAAAGAAATCCATGCGTATTTCTTAAAATATTGAGTCAATAGATATTCTTCATACTTTTGCCCAACCATGTCAGTGTGATAAATATGTATTTAGTTTTTCCACTCATTTTCTACTGAGTAAATGGATGAGGGAATATACACAGCAGTTTAAATCTGTCTATGCAACGGAGTCTGAAAGCCCACTTTGCAATTTAAATAGGATCATAGGAGCTTAGAAAGTGCAGTTCCCCCAAACACTTCTTGCAGTCGAACTGATTACTCTAAAGGTTTGAAATCCTCTGTGTATGTGATAACACATTCTCGTTTTATAGCGCCTTGTGTTCAAATACAAGAGTTCTAAAGCCCAGGTAAGGAAGAAAGATTAAACAGTTATTATCTTGGATTCTTGAGTGGACTGCCTCCAACGTTTAAGTCTCTTAAACACAGTCCTGTAACTCACTATACGATTATAAAACAGTAAAATGTTTATACGGGTTTCATGTCCAAACAACACCATCAGTAAAACCGCTGCTGGTTTGCAACTCTGATGAGAGGTAAGAGAAAAAAATGTGGTGGGATTGTCAAACTGAACAGAATTAAGAGTTATTTAGTATAGATGAAGTGACCTCATTATTAAACTGTATAATAGGGTTGTTTTAATTAAGAAAAAAAAATAGTAATCACTTTTAAACACTAGTCCAATGTCATAAATGTTAATGGATATTGTAAAACCTCTCTTCTTTATATCATATAATCAATTGTTGCCTAATTTCAGTACCTGAGTATGGAAACCGAGAAAGGCCATGGTGACAGATATCTATTTTTGGCAGTTATATATGATAAAGAGATAAATAAGCATAATAATGAAGCAACAATCAACCGTTCTCAAGTTAACAACTTCATTATCGCAACCATTTTTTGAGTTAATGAGAAAACAACAAGTAGTTTTCTGTTTCTCTCTTCTTGGTTATGTTCGCATTATAGATAAAGGCCTCAGAATCTACTTTAATTCAAGGTTTAACACAGGCAGTCATCTGCTCTTTGAACATTGCCATGATTACACTAGAAGTCAGTTTGGTGCAATTTCTATTGGTGGATAAAAAAAGCATAATACACTTTGTTGGATTGGATATGTTAAGGTCATTATAAGGTGAACTTGTAGCTTCCATCTGCCGTTTGATCATTCGGCCGTGCGGTCCTACATCCACTGTTACCATGGCAATAGCAATACAGTTGCTTGTTTTCTCGTGTTAACAAGATTAACAACTCGTTGTGTCAAGGAAAGGGATGCTTGTGTTTTCGCGCTCAAGCAAACTGACTCTTGTTATCTTGTGATAATTTGTATGGTAATGGCAATAAATAAATATCTGCCACCATGGCCGTTCTCAGCTTTCCTACCTGAGGGCCCATTGGATTGAGAGAGTAGCTTTGGGTTATGCGTCACTAATATAGATCTATTCAAACGAACTCTGGAGTGATTACTCTGTTTGTACGGTTCAAGTGCGTGAACACTGCCAGTCTGGTTTGACTGAAATATGCATACAGCACGGCTCAAGACCAAAACAGGATGTGATGTCACAGGTTGCAAAACTAAATATATAACACGACAATACAACCCCGTTCTTCATTCCCTTCATTGGCTTCCCATCTCCACCAGGATTGATATAAGATATCTCTCCTCACTCACCAGTGCATCCACGGTAATGCATCCCCCTACCTAAAAGAACTACTCACCCCACTGACCTCAACACGATCCCTCCGTTCTACCCACTCATCCCACCTCCGTTTTGAGAATGTCCCACCACGGCATAGATTAAGGAGGATTACATTCTTATGCTAAGGGTTTGTCAATTTAGAAGGCCGACAGATGTCTTTAATCCCTGATTCTGAAGGTCTTTCATATTGAGCTAATTAAATATTGAAATTACAATAGATCCGTGGAGCTTCAGATAACAATTGACTGCGAGAGCTTTAGTACATTTGTAAACTTTTATTACTGGAGAGCCTTTACTGTCTGGTTAATTGAATATTTTTTCACATATGGACATAAATTAGAAAACAATTGTTGGAGAAAATAAGCAGGCGGGCTGATGGGGTGCCGTGCTTTAGTCAAAGTAATTAACACATCCACACTTAGGTTTGCCTGTATGACAATAAAACACCAGCATGTCTGATGATGACTGATGATCATTTGGGATTGTACACTAATTGCCTCATTACATTATGTTTTGTTTTGTTCCTTGCTGTGTGTGTTTCGATCCTCTGGTTTTCTCCTTCTCTCTTCATTTTTTTCACCGTATTGACATTACACTCCCCCAGCAGCTCCATTCTTTTGTGAGCAGATTAATCATGAAAAAATGTTCCATCTCAATGTTTTCCAAATAGAAAAACAGTTGACCCATGACATATTTCAGCTGCTGTTTCTTGTATAAATCTGTAATTGTTCTCATTCTTTACTGAGGTTAAGCTGCAGCGGCAGAAGTTATTATTGAGCTGGGTTTCATTTTTGGGTCGTCTGTGCATTTTTCAATCATCACGCTTCCTCAGGCATTTTCAATGATTTATTTAAAGTTGGCTTGAAGCAATGACTGATGCCATAAAGGCCAAAGGTAGCATGCAAGAAGCTGGATGAAAAGTGTTTGTACTGTAAATTAAAAATAAGCCCCAGCCTTCCAGCTACTTCCATGAAAACTAACAAGTTTTTCTAACAAGTCCTATCTGCTATGTTCAAAAATAGTAATAAAAATAAGATTCTGACTAAGTTGAGTAAAAGTAATGGTACAGATTATTTTTCCGTCCACAAAAAAAGTCATATTTTCACCCTTGATAAGCAGGCAGTCAAACTTGAAGTTCGGCGTCTTTACCTGCTCCATTTCAGAATCTAACCATTATGAGATATGTTCACAGCACCAAAACTCAACTTACAAAGCATGATTTTTAGGCATTATATCAGCCCATTTCTCCACTCTGAGAGTCGACAATGACCGAGATTGAGCACCAAGGTACTTTCCAAGTTGCTGATCCAGCTGCTGGTAGCAGTGGGGCACTTCGTACTCTCTTACCCTTGAACCCATAGTAGTTTAAAGATCCAGGCATCCAGAATAAAGATCCCATTATTGGGAACATTTTCTGTTCCCAATAATGAGCACAGAAAATGTCACTCTTTAATGTTGCAGTCAAGTAACCCAAATATTTCTTTTTTTTAAAAAACCAGCCATTGGGACCATCATAATGACATGAACGTTGTTGATCATTCTCTCTCAATTCGTTTCTGAACATAGTGATGTGCATGTTTAATAGACGGAGAGGCTTTGATGACTGCATGCAAAGTTATTAGGTTGCTTTGTTACTCATTGACCCACTCACCTGAACCTGTGATATTTTTACAACAATAAACCGAATCTTCACTAATTGACAGCATAACAGGACAGACCACAAATTTTTTTAGAATCAACCTGTAACCCAAAGATATGGAGCTCAACCAAACATTTAAAACAGGGATCTCATAAATATATCCCTCTAAGGTCGGAAATATTATGGAATCTTTATCTCCGCCGCAGGTCCTTAATGCTAACACGATAACTCAAAACATTTCATCATTTTCACATTTTTTAAGGATATAGACCTTAGTGCAAGGAAGAACTGGATTCGTGGTGGGAAGGGTTTGTTGTATATTTCTGCCACTATAGGGAGCCTTATCTCATAACTATTTCAGGTTTTAATTTCTCAACTGTTCTTCCGATTTGATCCAAAGTTGTTAGAAATGAATCGACTCGAACAGATCTGTCTTGTATATATTATGTTTTAATCACTAGGAGTAGTTTTTTTTTACTCAAAACACTGTGGACATCACTTTTCATTTGAAGAGTTTAATCAGGGGTACTGCTCGTACAACGCAATAAATTGACTCAATGAGCTCTATCTCATAAATGTCATATTTTACTCTTGTAGGTCATATTTTAGTCACTTGGGAGAGCTTTTGTACAAGAAGACTGTTCTTTAAACATGACTTCACATTTACAAAAGTAGAGATAATGTAAGAAAAAGGTACAATCATGAAAAGGCACCAAGAATACTCATACGTACTCGGTGTAGTGTTTTTTAGTGTTTCACGAGTTCAAAATTCCTTTGTTCCCACTCTTAAATCTGCTGCTGGAATCAAATTCTAATTAATTATTCCAAAATGTGAGTTAGATTTGTCTGATTAAATTTGATGTATTCTATTTTCTAGGATTAAGAAGTAATGATCCTTTGGGGAATGATTTAACAGCTTTTGAAATTATAATCCCAAAGTTCTGTTTGTTTTCTGTTATTAATAATAACAACAATAAGAAACGAATGAAGGCAGCTCAGTTGATAGCACATAAATGATTTAGTGCAGATGACCTTTAGTGAATAGAATATAAGAGTAAATTTAATATTGAATCACTCTTCGTTCCTTCAGTTGAAATGAGGCAGAATCTCAGGAAGAATGTCTGATGACCATTCCCAATAAAATAATAATAATAATAATAATAATAAATTTAATTTATAACTCAGTTCACATTTGGATCAAATCTCAAAAAAGACTAATTGTTATTGGATGTCGAGGTTGAATATAATCTGACTAAGGGTTATCTATACAGTGCTTTATTTCTTATTTGTGTGAGTAAGTTAGTTTCTTCAAAATGTCCTATTTCTGCATAAGTGAACCTCCTCCATGTTTGCTTGACCTTCAATAGAGGGAATCAAATCTCTTCTCAAGCACGACATCTTCAGTCAGATGTCTTTGTTAAATCAATGTTAGGGATAATTGAACAATACAATTAAGTGTTGTTTGAGAAACAAACATGTTCAGATAAGACAGATGCAGATACAACTGTCTTGTTAGTGGTTTACCTTTTGAGCTCTGAGCATTATGAGAGGAGGCAAGGCATTCATGACAGAAGCGGGAGTACGGTGTGCCATTGTTTCAGCCTCAACTTAATGAGCAAACTCAGCCTGCTGCTCTTTCTATGCATGTTTTAAATATAGATCATTTCAATTTCTACCCCTTAGGCATCACAATATTTAGACGATGATACTGACCTTTCACAACACTCTTCAGTCGAGCCTGACAGCAATGCCCAGGTGACCCTGTTTGTCATAGTGCAGTACTTACTGCAGGTTATACACTGTCCTTGGCTCCGTGCCATGTGCCACAACTGCTTTGGATTGGAGTTCAGGTTTTAACCCATGTGATTCATATGCCCATTAAAATATCTCTTGTATAGTCACCTATCATGTTGAAGCGCTGCATAAAAAAAGCATGCTAACACATAGGAAGTTGATTACAATGATACAACCTTCATATACATATATGTACATATCATTTTTTATCTCTAGACAATGCAATCTATCATTAAATAAATAAAGGGGACTAACCTCACACTCGCAAATCAAGAAAACATGAATGTGGCAACTGGACTACAAATGCACAAATCCACACAAAGATGCTCCAAATATACAAACATGTTTCCAATAATCCGGAAATGAAACTTGGTGCAAAAGCTTATAACCATTACTCACTAGTCAACCAAATGCAAAAATATGTTTTACATAGCCAACATAACGATTGAAAATTTGAAAACATAGTTGGGACATGCAATGCTTCACTAAATTTTTTGACATTATTTTAAAGGCCCATTATAATCCCTGAGTGGCTTGATTTTATGCTAGCTTTGAGAATTTAGCCAAACAAAACTGACCCACCATGTGGCAAATGTTTTCTTCAATAAATGACAATTTGATTTTATTTGATAAAAGAGTATGGTATTAGGCTTGGTTCTAGTTTGGCTGTTTTTGCAGTGTTCAATTTGCTGATGTGATATTTGGATCCATTTCATGGATGATTTTGGATACCTGCCAGTCGGCCATTGTCGGCGCTGCTGAGATTGAAAAATTTGTACGGGGGTATGTGTAGGGGGCTTTCAATGCAAATGAGAATTTGATTAGGCCCCATTACATGAAGCTTTATCACACAAATAGGAAGCCAAAAAACTTTCCTGTCTTCATAAAAAGATCTGTGGATTTTCTGCAGTCCTGTTGTCAATGGGGGATGTATTCCAGGGTAGTCAACTTGAACAGTTGGAGGGCCTTAGTCTCAAAGTGCTGATCTTGTTTTGACGGTCGTGTCAGGCTGAGGAACCATGTCAATGATCGGCCGCTAAAATCATCCTGGTATTTGTCCCCAGAACAGTTCTTTGATGCAATCTTGTGTTCCGACGTCTTTCTATCAAAACCAGGAAACATTTTTTTGGTATTGGATAACACAGAAAAACCTTCACTTACCACTTCTCCCCCCTGCACCACATTTGGTATGCACCAACTGATGACGATCAGGAACATCTAACAAGAAGACCGGTGCCATTGTAACAACATAATAGTGGTGTCTCTGACTGCGCCTGCCAGTGGTTATAATGTTGTGACTGACGGATGTCTTGACAGCCTGATTCCAATGTCGTCATTGGATAAATCTTATCCACCTTCAGCGAAAGATTGGAAAATGATCAAACAAATGCAAGTAAATGATTGTTTGCAAAGATGTGTAGAATCAACCAACTGCAGGAATGAGAGTCTGAGTTGTAAGATTTATTCCTGGAATCTTGGAGGAAACATGACTTAACACACAGATTAATATTGACGATGACAGCATCATTCCGTGTGCTGTATAACTACTTTCATTTATGCATATATTAAAAATGCATTAAAATTTAAATGTATTATCCCCCCATGGGTAAAAGGAATGTTAAATATGAAATGCACCCAGGGATTAATTATTATGCAGCGTAGCATTCATTTCTTCATAAATCATGTTGGGTTAAAAGCATCTGAGCAAACATATACACAAACATTATCCCTTTAAAATCACATAACAGTCCATGCTAAACCCTGGCTCTCTGCATCAAATGCTGTTTTTGTAAATTGCAAATCAAATCACATTTCAATGAAGCAAGTCACTTAATTAAAGATACCTTGATAGATGTAAGGTTGAGCCATTTACATTAAAGGTTGAGCTTAGGTGAGCAAAATACCCAGAGCATAGCACCAGATAATGGTGTTTAATTGAATGACAGTCCAACAAAGAGGCAGGTAAGTGATGGATAAGGGAATGGAAATGGCATATGAAATGAGGCATATATGTCCCTGGTTTATTTATCTATCTCAGCCCTGACTGAGTGGGCTATGAATGACAGCATGCTTACTCAGGTGGAAGGATATTCACGCATGAGAGGTAAGGAGAGAGAGACAGTCATACGGAGAGAGAAAGAGAGAGAGAAGAGTGATGGGATGAATAATTTAAGATACAAACTTCTCCAAAAGAGCAATCAAAATTCAGAAAAACAGAGTGTGAAGACCCATTCTATACAGCTGAAGTGACTATTTTAGTTATTATAATATGAATTTTGACTAATCTGACAGTATGGTTGATGTGAACGCTGGCATTTTTATTCAAAATAGTATTGTTCAATTTGCAAAACAAATGCACTCATTGAAAAATTCATTAAACAAAAACAAGAAGGAGTAAACAAAGGAATTCAAATGATAATAATAATAATAATAATACATTTAATTTATAATGCACTTTACAACATGACAGATACGGCAATTAAGAATAAATGGGTGAGGGGATGAAAATGCAATCTCAGTTCAATCAGGAGTAACAAAGAATGAAATATGGAAGAGATTTTATTACAACACGGTGTGTTATAATAAGTCTGTAAGAGATGTGTTGGTGCTCAGACTCTTTGGGGACATTGTGATCAAAGGGTATATCCCCCTTTGGAGTCTAGATACTGGTGTTGGTGGTGGATGATTACTCTTCTGAGAGCAATAAATGATGAGGCTGAAGGTTTTAGGAAGAAATAGGGATGTGTAAGTTGTGCGTACCACCAGCATTAAAGAGCTAGTTCCACGGAAATAATCATTTAAAGAGCCAGCAGGACGATGATAGGCTAACAATAACGGCTTATCACCATTATATTGGACTGCGATAGTCAGCTGATGAGAACAGCTGATATGGATTGACCCATTGAGGGTGGGATGAGAAATAAAACTATAGCCAAAGTGTGCAAGGGGATGGTCTACCTGACTAAACCTTTGAATCTTTATTTTGAGAATCAGCATAAAAGAAAACAGTGTAGCCAAATGATATCTTGTCAATCTGGAGCACTTTGAAAGCAAGATCTCAATCAGGAGAACTTACGGTATTTAATTAAGAAAAAAAAGTAATGGTTACTCGAAAAACAGATGGTGTGTGATTATTATTAAGTCTTTGGCACTTTAGGGAGATCGAAGGCCATATGCCCTGAGCAGCATAATCTCCCTGAAGAATCTGAGCGCTGACTTCCTGACACACTGATTATTATATATTGTTTGTTGTAATCAACTTTCAGAGAGATTGCGATCAAAGGGTATCTCCCTAAATAGCTCCTAGATCAATTAGCCTGTGGAGTCTGGTTATTGGTGGTGGTGCCTGATGACTCTGCTAAGTCTGATGAATGATGACATTGGTAAACTCGCGATGTAACCGCAGCCTGGAATAACTAGATTAATGGAGAGAGTATTTATTAAAAGAATGGGTTAACAATGAAGGTGGAACACCGTGTTCATAGATAGATGGGACGGTTGATGACAGCCCAAATACCATAAAAAATACTGCCTGGTAACTAATAAATAATAATAACTTAAAATTGCTTTATCTACATGTAAGTACATTACTTTCCATCTTGTATTTGACATGTACACTCTACATATATAAGCCTATAAGCCTGCCGGGCTTTGCTCATTGGCTGTATGTGAGTGTTAGAGAGAGAGAAACTGCTCATCTGCAAGAAAGATTTTGGGAAAGGTTAGAATTTACAACGTTAGAGATCACTAATGAAGTCATGAGTGTTAAAATATTGTAACTATAGACTATGATGTTATATGCTATGGTATGTTGACATTACCAACGCAGCTACATTTCAAGGTGAAAGATTCATCAACCTCCGAAAGCCTGATTCAGCCGAAGGTCACAAACTCGCACAAAAAGAATTGTTGCACTCCTGATATTTGCTGCTCTGTGATCAATAAGCCTCATGCTGTCCGTTTACTTGACCTTAAATCGATTTTAACAGCTGGTTTGGACTTCCAAATTATCTCACTTCACATAACTCAACCAGGAAAAAAATATGACCATATTCCATCCACTTTCATCCATTGAATGGATCAGATGATTCATTCTTATCAATCAATTACTGTTAAAGAATATATATTTTGTTCTAGCTAAAACACACATTCAAAAGAAAAAGAAATTGCAGATCCACCATGAAGGTCACTGGACAATGAAAAGTAATTAGGATAAAGTTAATGGATTGCAGTTATAGTTTAGAATCTAAACTATAACTGCAACTATCCATCTATCTAAACTTTAGATAGATAGTTTAATTGAAATGACCTGACTTTTACATAAAACATCAAAAAATAGAAGAAGTAACTGAATTTTAGTTTCAGCTACACAAACAAAATTGGATGTTCAGCGCTCTTGGTTGGGAGGAAATGACCTCCTGAGTCAAAAGAGCCTGTTCTTACACACTGTGTGTGTACAGTGAACACAACATACACTATTGAGCTCAGACAAAACACAAAAATATATTACAAAAATTATTGACTCTTGTCGTAGTGAATATAACCTAATCTTGGAAATATTTGTCACTCCAGCGTTTTTGTCACTCAAGGGTAAAAAAACGTTTACCCCATTGGTACATGTACCTTTCGTCTGTACCTTAAAATAACATTTTTGCACTCCTGAAGGCAAGATGTACCTTCATATATGTATTTATTCTTTATTTGGGGTGATATATCAATTTCTCCATTTTTTTGTTATCCAAATATTCATAGTTTTGTCTAATATTTTATAAAAGTAACAACAATTAGTTTACATAAAGTTTTTAACAAAGTCTATATTTGATATGTAATGTCCACATTTATCACCAGAAGGGCCACTTTTGCTCCTTATTGGGTCCAAAAACGATACCTTCTTTCTCTGTGTGTAGTATATGTCTTATGTTTAGTTTTTAGGGGACAAGATAGTGGAAACAATGACAGCCATGGAAGCTAATGTGGAATTATAACATGATTCATTTAGGATTTCAGTTGCCACTGAAGGTAAATGTTAAAATTTATGAAAGCAAGTGTCGTTATTGGATGCTGACCTTTCAGGAAATGGGCACAGACTTTACCACAGTAAACAAGTCAATAAATGTGAGCACAGAGCCCCAACAGAGAACAACGGAAGCATGCCCTGTCTGTATTTTAAATAAACGTTGTGTGGGTTGCTGCATATCTTGTGAATGAAAGGGATCTGTCTGCTTTTGGAACAGTAAATAGCATCATATTTGCCTATTCTCTTTGTGTTTTTTTCACAGTAGTATTTGTGCACTGTGTGTGTGTGTGTGTGTGTGTGTGTGTGTGTGTGCGTGTGTATGTGTGTGTGTGTGTTGGGTGTGTGTGTATACATATTTACACCACAAAAAATATCAAATCCATTTCAATCAGGACACTTATTTGCATATTTCTGTATATTTTCAGTGCAGGTTTGTACACAGATTTTACCAATTATTACTTTATACAGTCGAGTAAATCTGTTTCGCACTTTTGATTCAAATTATGAACAGACATTTGAAAATAAATAAAGACTCCCGGTAAGTCTAATTAAGTATATGAATGAAGTATTTGTACCTCATTAGATCCTACCAAATCTGTGACACGGCAACAATATTGCAGAGACACAAAATATATTGTGTAAATACACAAATATTGGCATGTTCTTTTGAAACAATTTTTTCCAAAAGGAAAGATTTTACATGTGTGATAGATTTTTCACCCATGTTATTACACAATATATCAACATGCACTGAAGCAAATCAAAAAGAGATACTGGGATGTTTTTCCCTTCCTATTGCGTTGTTAATATTTGGAAGCACATTTATTGTGTGGGACGTCTGCTCAGACACTGGATCTAGGGTTTGCTGATGCTTCAGCATGACTCAGTATGTTCAATGATATTGAATTTATTGAACAGGATATTTCCAACATACTATGCATGCATGAAAACGCTGAGCTCCACTCACTACATGGATGTGTGAATGTTCCCTCCCAAGACTGTGTTTGGCCAGAAAGCAGTGTTGCCTACAGTGACTCGTATCCAGGGAGTGTTTTGGCAGGCCTTAAAAAGAACTGTTGAGACAGACGGAGTGCATAAAGCTGCCTTCCAGTGCTCCTGCCCTTCACGTTCGGAGAGAGGAGCCCAGCAGAGCAGCTCTTGTCACCCAGGGCATGAAGCACGGGGAGGAGAAATGCAGTGTACCCGCTTGATTAACCATTAGATAATGTGACCTGCAAGTCCCTACTTTTGTCACAGCCAACCCATGTCTCATAACTCCTCGAGTTTCTCTTATCTCCCTTTCCCCTCTTCTCTGTGTGTGTGGTTGGGATCAGTGTTTAGGGTTGAGGTGCCAGGCAAGGGCTCTGCTCACGACCAAACTAGACATCAATCATTTAGTTTTCCGCTACATATCAACACATGCTGATCCAATATATTCATTGCCAGATTATAGAGGTTTTGTGGTACATATATTGGCTTTAAACAAACCTTGGCTACTTAAACTAAAGAATTTGTTTTCCAGTCTTGACATGTTGTTTTGTCTCTGCTCCTGCTGCTTATACCTCCGTCTCTCCTGCAGCATCTCAGCCATACTGACCAGGTAAAGCCGGATCAGGCTCATCCTTAAATCATAACTAGAACTAAAAATGATGCAGGATCCCTTGACCTTTTTCCTCTTTATATAACATCTCTCTTTGTAAACATCCAAGTGAAAATTGAGTACAGAAATTGTGTTTTTTCAAAATTATTACAGATGCAGGTAGAGAATAAACCTGGCACCTGTAGGTTATGTTGCCTTCAATCTGGCTTGTTGCAGGCTCTGAGTGTGACTTTACATGCCATTAAAAAATCCTGGTCACGTGACATTCATCAAATATCTTCTTGGTAGAGTGTAGCTTGGAGTCAGCAATTGAAACAGGCTCACGATCTCGTCCCCGATAGCAAGGGTATATTCCCGAAAAAACAGCGATCCCCTGCGTTGTTCAAGCAATACCCCGGTTGAGCTCCTGATGTGAAATTATGTCATAAAACGATATGAACGATATTCGATATGTTTAGCTCAAAATGAGGACCCAAAATGCAAACGCTACTCACAAGGTTAAGTGAATAAAAAGTTTGTTTAAAAAGACTGATTTCCAAAACTATAACCAAGAAAATACTAAACTTCAAAAACTAAGGCACAAGAGATAAAAAGAACGAAGTAGCAAATCATGTTGAAAAATACAAAGTATCGCATAATTGTCCCAAAATACAAAGTAGCAAACAATTATCAGAAATATCAAAGTACAAAGTAGTAAAATAAAATCCAATAGAAAAACAAAACTTACACTGGATTCAAGGCGCACAAGGAATCAGGACAGGGGCACACGAGCTAACAAGGGAGGGAATACAAGAATGATTAAGAAGAAAAATTAAGAAAACAATCTGACAAAGACAGGGAGGAAGACGCAGACTTAATACACTGAGTATTGAGGAAAATTCGGAACAGGTGATGGCCAAGAACGGGTGACAACATTCACCAATCAAGGATGACACACTAGTTGTGTTTAATTTTCTTTGGAGCAGTTTGGTCTTGTAATTAAGTGTTAGAAAATAACTTTTTTTGAGGTGGACTTGAGTCAGAAAGTTAGACATAAATACTGCAGCCAGCAAGTTTTTCAATTTAAAAAAGCTCCAGAGAATTTGATTAACTTTGTGTTTTGTTGTTTAGTCCCCCACTGACAGATCCTCACGGCTCAGAACCAGCTTTAAATACAATGTTATCATTCTAATGAATGATAAATGAATTTCTGAACAACAGAGATTATCTGAGAATGACTGGAATTAATAGTGGCATGAGATCTAAATATTTTCAGTCTCTAATATCATTTACTAGCTTTGTAGACTCTCTCTCACTTTACATGTCTTCAGCTACAATACACACAGGAGTTGACAGATGTGAGGAGCTAGCAGTGGGGTACAGATAGAATTCCTGTGGTGTGATGGAAGACCATGCCATTGTGCAGTTCATGGAGGTTCTCTTCAAAAAAATACATCAGGATAACAAGGTAACTTATTTTGCCCTTTTGTCTCATGTTGGATTAGTTGGATGGAAGTTTGATCTTGTCAAAACTGTAAGCTGCAGACATTAAAGTGTAGCCTCTTTTTAGAGGCAGAAATAATTTCCAATGGTCTGAATATAATTCATGGAAAATAAATCACTATTGATCAAGTGAGTGCTTTATTTACAATTTTAACCAGGCTTGGTGAGCAATGCCTTGAAGGTTGTTAGGTCATTTGGAACAGAAATAAGGTTAGTCTATTCCTTTAAAGTTACAGGAAAAAGAGGTAATTATATCTCCGAATATCTGGGATATTAAGGAATCGTCATCGTGATTCCACACTTCCATGGTTCGTTTTGAAATTTTATACAACCATAGGCCCCAGTACAAAGAAGAACTGGGTTGATTTTGCAAAAGATCAGTCTTATACGTATGCCACTAGGGGGAGCTTTATCCCAAAACATCTTTGGGTCATAAGTCTCAACAATTGGTCCGATCTAGTCCAACTTTGGTGCATGTGAATCAACTCAGGGATATCTATAATGTAGGTTTCTTATTTCACTCCAGTATTTCATTTTTTGTTTAAGAAAAATATGGAGTTTTTTGTTTACGAAAAATGCTGTTTTTCAGACATAACTTCCTAACAGTTGGTCCGATTTAGTCCAAATTTGGTACATAAGACTAGACTAAATCTATCTTGTATATCAAATCTTACTGTATTAGATCATATTTTACTCACAAGGGGGAGCTTTATTCCTACAAAACAATGTTTTTTATACATAGTTTAACATTTAATTTGAGGATCCAATCAGGGGAATTGCTTGTACAATGCAGCATATTGGGGACTTCAGGGATATACACTGGTAATCGGGGATGACACCATAGGCCTCGTTAGACTACAGATACATAAAGTTAAAAAGGGGACTACTATAAGTATTATATTTCTCGGAATTAAATATAGAAAACAATGGTTTACACATATGTTTTTGCTGTGATTTGGCCTTGCGTTTTCAAACTTGCATTTCTTGAGGCGAGGAAGAAATGGATTGAATTTAGGAAATGTTGGTTGAATATTTCTGACATGAAGGGGAGCTTTATTTTCCAAAGGTTTTCAGGCCATAATTCCTTAACCGATTCAGTCCAAATGTGGCTCATATCATTAAACTTGATGAACACCACCCATTAGTTAACTACCACAGTTCATGTTTTGCTCATTAGGTAAAGTACAAGTTTTTTTTTTGTGCAAAAAAGTTTCTCCTCCGTAATACGTCAAACATAAGTCTGGTTGCGTCCAAATTTAGAAAAAATTCGAGAAAAAGGTGTCTTGTTTTATTATGGAGCTCAGACAAAATCTAACTGATAAAGATAAAGCTAACTGCATCTGTAATTTTATCTTCTTTATTGAGTCACTCTAGCATCTTATCTTAGATTATATTTGTGACTTCATAGAAATAGTTAGGTTGAGTAAATAAGTGTTTGAGATTATTATTGAGCCCTATTTAACTTGAGGAGTTTAATCGAGGCGGTTGCTTGTACAACGCAGTGGGCTGGGGGCCTTTCGTGGATATACTGTTGCTGTAACAGACGACAGGGAAGGCGACTATTTGGTGATTGTACTTGAATACATTTTTATATTACCCCTCCGAATGTCCTTTTAGGTTGTGGGTTGGAGATACTGATGAAAGGATAAGAGCATAAATCAGGCTTTGATGGTCAGCAGCACTTCTGAGTTCTGACAAACAAGTGTGCAGTGAGGAATGAGTGTGTCAGAGCTGGGCAAGGCAAGCAAGCACCTTGGCATGGAGTGCTGGCCAGAACTGAAAAGAAAAGTTTTCCCAGAGTGATCCGTCTCTGTAAAATATATGCTTATTATGACCTTGGTGAGGATACACAGATAAGTCTGAGAAGGTCTACTGACAATTTTTGAGGGAAAAATACAACCATCCCTCTGCTCACTGTGTTCATAAATTTCCCACAATGCGAGAGGAATGGCATCAATTATTTACCCCTCAGAGAGCCAGTGATTGAGGGAGATGGGAAGAGGAGAGAAGAGGAGAGGGAGAGGTTCAGGATTCCAACGGGTCAATTTGTATCACTGAGTGGGTACATTAAAGAGTTCCTTCTAATACAACAATAATACAACACTCTGCTGATAACATAATTTAACTCTATTCTTCTGGATATATATATCGATTTTTTCTCATAAAAAGGGATGCACATGCCTAGGATATTTTTTAAGTCATAAAAACACATAAATTGATTGAATTGACTTTCAATGAAATACCTTCTAAAGAATCAAGTTGCAAAACAGCAAGGTTCCCGAT
This sequence comes from Lophius piscatorius, assembly GCA_009660295.1. NCBI lineage: Eukaryota > Metazoa > Chordata > Actinopteri > Lophiiformes > Lophiidae > Lophius > Lophius piscatorius. The sequence goes on along the minus strand of VRLP01001046.1, from coordinate 31,682 downwards.
CTTTCTATCTGAGCCACTTCAGTCTTTCTCAGGTCATGAATCCTATTATTTCTTCACTATTGTAAATATTTAAAGCTTCAAGGATATTAATTTGATTGTATTCATGAGGATGAAATTAGCTTTTCTTATATTCCACTTCAACAGACGTATTAAATTTCTTAGAAACATTCAGTGTGAGATTCATGCTCACAATCTAAAGCAATATGGGCAATTAAGTGTTACAATTCTTAGTAAAGCGTATAATTAAAATTTAAATGATAAAACTTTCAAAGCATTACAATATGTCCCCTCCTGTGTTTTGTAAGGACTCGCTATACACTGATACACCATAACATCCACTTACAGGTGAAGTCAAAAAAACACATCATCTCGTTAACAATGTTACCTTTCAATAGGTCCGATCAGACCTACAGTATTATTCGCACCCTTTCCATCATTTAAAAGAAATAGTAAAATGAAATGCAAAAGATCTTTATTTTATACCCATGATCTTTAATTCCTATTATTCACAAGAAAAATCAAACTTTTTGTTCGAGTAAAATAATTAATAGAAACATTACAGATTTAACATAAAACATGTATGCCACAATTATTGGCATCCATAGGAAATCCTTATAGATTATAAGGTAACATAATTATATTTCCACTCTTATTATATATTCTTAGGTTCACCTATTTGAGCAGGTAAACCTATACCCCTGTTACACTGGGGTATAAATATGAGGTGACACTGGCATTATTATATCCTCGAAAAGTAAGGAATATTATGGAGCGGGTTCAAATTCTGGACCCACATAGACCATAGTGCGAGGAAGAATTTTGTTCGGTTGTATAGTTCTGACAGTAGGCGGAGCTTTATCTGCAAAAATGTCAGGCCGTAACTTCTCAACAGTTGGTCAGATTTAGTCCGAACCTTGTTTATATGAATTTACTCAAGGAGATCTATCGTGTATAGATAGTGATTTACTCTAATTGTTCATGTTTTACTCACTAGGGGGAGATTTCTATAAAAAAAATATTGTGGACATAACTTCACATTTCATTTGATGAGTTCAATCAGGGGGATTGCTTGTACAATGCAGCGGATTGGGGACTATTCGGGGATATATACTTGCCGTAGGTGACAACAGGATAGGTCTAGTTCTCTTTGATGTTCTTCAAAATGGGAAAATGGGAAAGACCAAAGGACAAAGCAATAATGTGCAAAGTAAAGAAAATGTCTCGACAGTTCAGTAATGTCCGTTTTAACAGTTAGATCAATAAATAAGAAGGTTAAAAAGAGTAGAGATATTACAAATATCTCTACTAGAGGAAACTGACCCCACACACTGTGAAGAGGATGGTTCAACTTACAAAAGACTCTCCAGGTACTACAGCCAAAGAATTGTAGATGTTGGTTGAATTTTGGGTCTGTCATCCACACCCAAGCTAAGGCACCCACAGTTTGCCAACCACCACTTGGACATTCAATGGAACAAGGTCATAGGTCAGATTAGAACAAAATAGATATTCTTGGCCACAAATGCACAGATGGGTGTGGCTGCTACGTGTGGCCATGTCTCTCTCTTGGAGAGCGATAGTGCTTCCTCCTCGCCTGTCTGCCTGCTGCAGAACCTGATTGCAATCAGTTCCTCAGGTTGAGGAAGAGGAGATATACTTTAGAGGAGCTGCGAGTGAGGAGATGGCGGAGTACATGGCAGCACTCAGGTCTTTAGTCAGTACACTCTTTTGGTGAGGTCTTTTTTTAAAATTTAAAATGTAATCTTTTTGTCCTGCAGATGCTGTTTTGTTAATCCTGTTCCATCCTTTAGTTTTTCAGGATTTTATTTTGTTGTTTTGTTGTTTTAGTTTGGGCTGGAGACTACTGGTAGTCCTGTTGTCCGTGTTTTCTTTTGATAGAATTGACCTTATTTTTGAGGTGAGGAGGAAGTACTGGGAGCAAGGGTCCTTTGTGTAGTTGTCCCAGTCCCTCCTCTTCTTTTCTCCCTTTGGGCCGAGGTCTCCAGCCGCTTTTGGTTTGTTCTGTTGCACTTTAAACTTTGGGGTTAATAAAGCTTGGTGGGTAAAAATCAATACTTTGTCTTGCATCGTCTGTTACCTTTAGGGAGGCCTTAACAGTGGCGTACCAAGAAAGAAAACCATTGGAAGGTATGGTGATGGATCTCCGGTGCTGTCGGACTGTTTTTCTTCTAAGCCCTGGAAATCCAGTTAACATACAGGGATGTCCAGGACAAGGATCTGAAACACATCACAATATCAATCGAAAAATGCTTAATTCCTCCTTTATCCATCCAGAGATCACAGAATAAAGATTTTTCCCTGGCCATCCCATTCATCGGCCCTAAGCCTCATAGACAATCTGTGGATGTGCTGCTGAGGAGAATCGGCAAGGGTTGACCTCAGAATCAAGGTCTTGGATCTTATCCAAGTGTTCTCAAACCTCACCCCAGACTACACAAGGAGACTCTGAGCTGTTATTGGGGCAAAAGGGGCTGTAAAAAATATGAAATGCATGGTGCCAATATGTGTCTCACCTATTTTGGATTTTGTTTTTTTGCTTTATATTAAGAATGTAATGGCTTTTTAATCATGTTACTTGTGATAAATGTTAGATTTCTGTGAATAATTTGAATTGAAGATTATTGGCAATATCAAAAAAGATATTTTATCTCAATTTGTAAATTTTTGAAATGATGCCAAGAAGTCTGGAAAGATTGGGCAGAAACCTTTTCTCCTAAATTCGGCAAGTGTAAGGATTTGAACTATTTCGACAAGTGCTAAATAATGATGACTAGACGACTGGGTCGGAGCATCCCCAGAACTGCAGTCTTTAGAAGGACAACTGGTCAACTTACAATAGGTTTCATATGTGATATGTGATACATGTAGGGAAAAAAGGCTAGCCTGTGTTGTATATAGCCACAAACCAGTCACAGACCCTGCCCATGGCTGATAGAGGCTATAATGAGTCCTCTGCTGCGGGTGTCAAATAACTGGTGATGAGATAAAGGCAAGCCCAAGAAGACAGATGTTAACTTGATAAATTTTCTGCCAGGAAGCCTTTGGTCCTCCCTTACTGTGGCATGTAGCATCTACCACTTCACCGTTGTAGACCAAGTACTCCCCTCCGTGTAGGGGAGTACAGGATTCAATAATGCTAGTGGACTTTTTCTGAATGATAACGCTTCCTACCAAATTAAAAAAAATATTTCAGTAATTGTTCTAGGAAAAGAACAATGAGTACAATGTGTCCTCCTCCTCCTGTGGAGACCATATCTCAACAGATCAGAGGTGCAAACCAGGACTTTACACAATATTTGTCTTTTGGTTATATTGTTATGGCTTATCCCGGATGTATTATTATTTTTTAACAAAATATTTCAGGATAAGAGGAGACTCAAGCACCTGTGTCTCAATATTTATAGGGCTGACACTTTCAGAGTTTGGTTGCAGGAGGACTCAAATAGTAAATCACAAACCGCGGAGACTCGCTTAATTCTATTCTGCAGGCAGTGCTTGCTGACTTTTCGAGCTGATGTGAGCCTGCACCTGTTGGCACTAGCTTAACAAACTTGGTAGGTGTGCTCCACCTTGTTGATTTTGATGAAGGGCCTTAGGAAATTATCATTTTGCCCCTGCTAGGTGGCTTGTGAGGAGCCATTTCAACAATTAATTCTCACTGTGCTTGTGGCAGTGAAAGAATACTTACCAACCAGATTAATAACTACGAGCCCATTTGGAATAGAAATATGATCCCTCTCATCTCTTAGTGCGAAAAATGACTCTTTGCTGGCGTTAAAGGGATGGCATTTCTTTCTTCTCGATGTTTCCCTCCCCATACAGCAAGAGCTTTGAGTGCTTTATGTGACCTAGTTGTTAATATTGGCGGGCCGGTTGTGCACAAACACAAATTAGTATTTGACACAATTAAGTTCTAGGTATGTTTCAAATGTGGTGTGGAATTTGAATATCTTTTCATCATTTAAAGGAAAACTTTTTGATGTTTGATTTTCTTCAAAAAAATAAATTAAATACAAAGTTGATCCTGAATCTAAATGTTAAAGTTACATGTTGAACCTTAAATTGCAACATCTAAATCTAGAGCCTAAAATTTGAATCTAAATTTAATGTTTGGATTCAAACTCAATATTTAAACATATTTTTAGATATTAAAGTAAATCTAAATGTGTATCAGCAAATTCAATCTGCAGGTTTGGGAAGTAACAAAATAAAAGCTGTCTACATGTTCATTGATTAAATTTAATCAAAAACAGCCTAAAGAGCAGCATGTTAGTTGACATAGCTTATGTTTCAGATTTTTGGATATGAAAGCTTATTTTTTTATTGGTTGTTTTGTTGTTTGGAATCTGAACCAGTCTTTGAGCCTAAACGCTTCATGTTTATCCCTTAGGCTTTGATTTATTTGGGGAGTAATCCAAGGCACGGAGTTGGGATGATCTTAGCTGGAAAGTGATTTTAATGCAAAGGTCCTCAATAACCGAAACCCTGTTATTCAGGCCACTTTACAAACTCAATTACTCATACCACTTTTTTTCAACAATGTTTGGTGCTAAATGTGCCACAAGGAAGCTGTTAGATATTTCCTCATGTGCCCTCTAACAGTCAGATCCCCATCAATATGCCTCTTGGACTGTTGGCCGCTAGTAGATGGTCGTACAGAGGAGCTACAACAAAGAGCTTGTGGTTTGCATGTAATAACCTTTAGTAAAAGGTGGTATGAAGTTTTCATTACCTCAACTGTTGACTGCCATTTCTCTTCTTTCCCCTTGAATATCATTAATTTCACACAGGAAAGTCAATTTACTCTTGTTGGTGAAAACAATGATGCATAATGCTGCTGAAAGCAGCAAAGTATCTGAATGTATATCTAGCAGTGTGAAAATGGGAATAATAATGTGCATGGTTTAAATTGTTATGAGAGATATTATCCTGCTTCTTCTAACTCCTGGCTCTTTCTTCAATATCCCCTCTCTGCATATATTTTATCATATTACTAACCCAATTTTGTTATTGCTACATTTCCAGCACCGTATGTATATTGCAACAAGGCAGTAACATTTTTATTGCCTGGATTAGATATGGCATATGCAAATAAGCCTGGCTGAGATTTCAGTATTCCTCTGCTATTTGGTGTACTGGCTCTTCTTACGCATCTTCTGGTGACATACTGTACTCACTGATATTTTATTCTTCTTATATCATCACAACATGTCAAGCGGAACTGAGCAAATTATCCTAATCACACATAGGTTACGGGACATAAACTACAGCACAGATAAAGTTAACTTTTGGTTTTTTTAGGCTCTTGAGGCCTCTGTCAATGCTCTTAAAAGCATTACAGACAATAAGAAAAAAATTAATTAAAAATAGTTAAAATTTGGAAAGAAAGCTTTCTTAATTTTTTTCCAGCATTTTTCATGAATACATACATTGTCTTTTAGTTCTTAAGGTGGGTTTCTACATGATGAGGAACTTTCACTTTGATCGTTCCAATACCAAATGTCAGTCCTTCATGTTAAACTAGAGGTCATGCTTCCAGTTTTATGTCTCTGCTGACAAGTATGGATGCAGGTTCGTGCATTAATATGATCTGTAGCTCAGTAGGGTAGAGGAGACATTCGCCAATCGGGAAATTGGTGGTTCGACCCCAGCCCCAGCTATGTTAATAGATCGTAAACTGTTTTTAAATTCAAACCTATAAATGTAACAAATATGCAGATTGTAGTGACCAATGACGAGATTTAACACGCATAAATTCATTCACAAAATTTCCCTGAATTCTATTGAGTGGTTTCTGAAGAGATGTGGACAAACTATTCCCCATTCCAAACGGACATATGGATGGATAAGGGTAATCCTATATGTCACCTTTGGTGGCGGCAAAATGATAAATGCAAAATCCAGAATATGAATCAAAAGTCACATAGCTAGACCTATTTTGTTGTCAACTACAGCAAGTGCATATCCTGTAAAACTCCACAACCCCCTGCATTGTACAAGTAATCCCCCTGATTGAACTCCTCAAATGAAATGTTATGTCCCCAGTATATTTTTGTAAAATGCCCAACCCCTGTGAATGAAAAACAAACTATTAATGTTAAATAATAATATTAATAATAATAATAATAATACATTTAATTTATAATAGAACATATACATGATAGATCTCCACGAGTCTATACGCATGCACCAAAGTTGGATTAAATTGGACCAATGGTTAGGAAGTTATGCCCAAAAAACTGACTTTGGGTTAAATTTGGCAAAGGACAACTGGTTGAGAAATTATGGTCCGAAAATTTTTAGGGAAACATAGAACCAACCTTTCCTTAAATCAATCCAGTTAATGTATATATGGGTATAAAATTGGAAAATGATTCATGAAATGGTTTTTGAGCTATTGCGTCAACACGACTAATCTACTAATGGATGTTTCAACGGCGATGACCATTCCATAATATCTCCGTCATTTCGGGTGTATAATAATGCTTCTGGCCGTGGTTTCTCGGCGCCAACGTGAGACACAAGTGTCTGACGCTGTGAGCAACAGCAGGTCAGCAGCTGTATATTTAACACCCTGTGAAAAGGAGATCTGTTCTGTTGTTATATGTAAGAGGATTAATTTACTTTTCACTGCACACATAATCATACACTTTGATTTATTCCCCTCCTCCTCCTAATGCCTCCCATTGTAAGTCATCTTAATGCTCTGGGCTCCCAATCCCAAAGGCACCTCTCCCAAAGGCACCTCCCTCATGCTGCAGTAGATTTAAATGTCATTCCATGTTTTGGGACATTCCTACCCTGCTTCCACAGTACCAAATGCCACTATATATCCTCCATCACTCCCTTCTCCCCTGTCCATATTTGGTCCGGTCGAAATTTGACCCCTTCGTTATCTCCCAATTCACATATCTCTCTCTCTCACTACCACAAATCGTGAGAAGAAATATTTCTTTTCACACAGGCATGTCCTGTCTCTGGACCTGTTATTCCCCTCCTGCCGGTGGCCTTGCTAACAGATTGCCAATGAGCTCTGTGGCAGGACACACCATGTCCAACCGCCGCCCCCCTTAATGGCCTCTCTCCAGGGAGGGAGCTGCTGCCTGTCACTGATCCGACTACTCTTAAAACCCCCTTCCATCTTCCTCCTCCTCCTATTCCCTTCTATCCCATTCCTCTCACACTATCCACCTCCTGCCCACAGACAGCTCCATCACAGCTTCTGGTCTGCCTCTTGCAAGAACATACAGGGCTTGACTTTACATGTGGACAGACACACAAATACAAAAAAAAGAACTGTTCATGTGTCCGTATGTATATCTGTAGGTCGTCACATGCATGTCTATTAATCTGTATGTGTGTCTGTTTGCAACTCTGTAAATTAATACAGCAGACCCAATGCTAAATAACTCTAAAGGGAGGGGCATTTGATTTATGTGACAGGTTATGCGAGATCACCATGGCAACTGCTATTAACATCAACGCCACTGCATGACTGCTCACTGACAAACTACACAGAACTAACTAATTAATTTAAAACAGTCATTTTTACAATAGTTGTCGATCTGGAAAATAAACCCTCCCTGGTTCTGCTATGCTTTCATGAATAAACTCAGAGTGGGAGTTGATTAAGAGCTGGACTGACTGGTTGCCTTGTAATAATAATTATACATTTAATTTATAATGCACTTTCCATTTGGATCAAATCTCAAATAGTGCTTGTGCATCTATTTCTCCAGTGAGAGCACATCCACAGGTGATAAGCTCTTTCAAAAGAGGCTTGTCTGTGCAATCCTTCATTCTTTCCTTACATGTGGTTCCAGTCGCAAAATCCTGTGGCAGCAAATTGTAAATCTGATGAAGTAGTATTACCAAATCTGAGGAGCTGAGAGAAAAAGCCTGCATTAGCTTTCCATGAATGTCCCAACCTGGGTCTATTGATGTACCATGTACTTGCAAAAAACCGAGGTTGTTTTTCAGCGGAATGCTAACATTTGTTGTGTTTTCAACCCAGAACATTTTTATCTATGAGTTTTAAACCTATTTATGAACTAGCTTAGGCTCAATAGTAACATATGATAAGATTTGCTGGCAACGGTGATCGTTACAGCCAACAAAATTTGAGATGGCTGTCAACTATAATAAGAATATGTTGCCAATTTTGGAGCACACTTTGATGATACTATTTAGGCTGTTCTTGTCCACCTATTTCACCACAAGGCAAAAGAAACTATAAAAATTTTCAATCAAAGATTTTTCAAACTTGGATTGAAAAAATCACATCATTGACAAAAAAGGAAGATAAGGTTCTGCAACAAAATAATTCTTTGTTTACCCCATTCCACAATTTTGCGAGCAGTAGGGTACCCAATATAGTTGTAAAATTATAGCACAAATAAAGTGCCATATTTCGAGCAGAACCCTCGCGCGCACGTTAGACTCCGGGTCCGTGTTTCAATGGGTCTGGTGGGTTGCCGACATTGCGTCCTGACATGGGCTGGTTCCCGCCATGGCGACGCAACCCTGTCTGGGGCACTGAGGACAGTCCACTCCGTACTGTCCTGTACCGGTATTGACCTGCCGGTAACCAGTCCGAGGCCTCTTCCCAGCAATAAACCTGCAGTTTCTTATCATATATTAGGTTTCATAATTTTTTTGTTATTATTAATATTATCATTATGAGTGGGTATAAAAATGCATGCAAATTACAATCCATAAAGGTTCACAGTGGTTGATTTAATGCCTTTGGAGAATGTGGAGAAACTTTTTTTGAAAAAACTTTTTCATAATTATATTTTTTAGACCGACTGTACCCTTTGTATGTGCTGAACAGCGCCTATGAGCTTGCTGTTGGAGGCAGGGAAGGCGCCCTTTTTCTCTGCAGCACCCTCACCCTTCTGGAGAAAAAAAATACAATTTGAAAGTACATGAATATGTTTGTGTGTTTGTGTTCAACATCACTAAAATGGAATTGGTTTACGTTCATTAAAAACAAAGGAATACATAATACGTAGATAGTCCAAGCATTTTACATGTCATCAGTGTCCACCTCCATTTTTCCACTTAGGAGAGATTCCCCAAAACCCCCACTAGCTTAAAGTAAAAAAAAAAAACTCTTTTCAATTCGCACCCGACAAAGTAAGAAGTTTTCTTTTTTTAAATTAAGCCAAAGTACAATATTTAGTTGGACAGAGATCTTATGTCAGCCTGTCGGTCTGCAGGGCCGGTTTTATCCAGCTATGTTTGGTTGGGCTGGTACAAATAATAGGTGGACAACTTGAACAGTAGGTAGACCAGAGCTTAGAAAAGTGACTAGTAGTCTAAAAGCCTAATAATATTTTCATTGTATGAGCTTAGCTCTCAAATGAAGGTAAAACCTAATCCAGTTAGACTTCTGACCATAGCCAATATTTACAAGATTAGAAAGTAGTTTTGTTCAAACTGAAAAGTGAATACTTAATACAACTATCAATCAAGCCTGTACTCAAAATCCAATGTAACTATTACTATAACTATGTAACTAATCCAACAGGACAAAATTAGAACAATTTTTAAAACTTTTTTTCTTTTCTTTCACTTAGTTAACAGCAGCCAACAGCAACCTAAAAATCCATGTTTAAAGTAAATCAGTCGTATAATTTTTTAAATTATTTTTATCTGTCCATCTCTCCAGCCATCCATTCATTCATCCATCTACAACATCAGTGTTCTGTTACCCTCGTGAAAAATCTTCACAAAATTATCCATGTCCAATATATTTGTTAGTGATTTCTCAATAACAAGGAATGAACAATTCCCTCTTTCTTTCAAGTAGCATGGTGCAACAAAAGGAGGTCAAATCTCATGAGAGTCTTGAGAACGAACTCCCACATGATGCTGAAGATGCACATATTATCGGGCTGTTGCATATCATTTATGCAAAACTTTCACCAAAAGGTGCCTATCAAAGCTCTGTCCAGCATTCATTTTTACGGATGACGTCATAGGCCCTCAGCAAAATACTCCTGCAATAAAGCTGCCTTCAAGTAAATTCGCTGTTAAACTACGATACAGACTGTTGTCAGACTACCAACCTCAAATTCAATGAGACAATACTTTTCTAGTAGAATAAAGTGGTTAAAGCGAGGCGCAATTCCTATGAAGGATTTACACTTTTGCATAGACACACACCGAAACCATCAAGGATGAAGCACTATTATACAGAATGATATTATGCTGCATCACAAATAGATATCAAATATATCATTATAATAATAATATGAGATTATGCATAATAACTGTCAATAATCCGCAGCTATTTAACCAGCTAAAACAATGAGACTCAACAAAGCTGTTCATGTTTTGAAGAAAAAGTTCATCCTCCTATCCGTCATTAAGACTAGCTGAATTACACGGGGTACCCTCGTCATAGGGCCGTCACACGGATAAGCTTTAAGGATAATGAATGACACAATCTTATAGGATACCACTGTCTTCAGTTCCATTCAATTTACGAGATCATTTTACATCGACATGGAGGTCAGTGCTGATAGTCTTTGCAGCACAGTGGTATTTTCCCAAATAAGTTTGAATAACATTTTCTGAAATGAACCACTCAGCAGTGCCGTATTTTCGAATGACCACTTTCCGCATACGAAATACTGATGCAATAGGAAGACGCCCAACACAACAAATTTGAAATCTGATTGGTTAAAAAAAAGAGATGTAGATGTAGCTCTGGCTGGTTGTTGATTCCGGTAATGGGTTCCTGTATTTCTACCTTTCACTTGTGAAAAGAAAAAGACACCTTTGCCAAAAATTACTGAGTGTAAATATTAATCTTTTAATATGAAAATTAATTCTTGAAAAGAAATGCGGGGATTGTAAGTAATGACATTTCGATCCACCACTAGTACAGTGGTTGTCGAAGCTAAAGTTACAGGAGCAGTGGCTGGAGCCTCTGACAGGCTAGTAACAGCATCGCTAGAGGTGGAAGCAGCACTAGGTTTATTTACAGTCTTAAATAGCGATACATTAAACAGAAATTGTTGGAAAATAAATTAATGTAGTTTAAGCTATGAGATTCCCCAAGCAGCACAGCATTCATAAACTGAGAGAACCAGTTGACTTGCGAGAAAAGTCCCCCTGAGCTGTTTGCAGCGGAGAGCTCTGCTTGCGAGTGCGCTGTGTGGACCGGCCCACTATAAGGTTGGTTTGGTCGACTTTAGAGGCTGTCCAACCGATCAGAAGCTAGGTACTGCTATAGAATACAGTTTCCCATTGGTTGAACAAATAAAATAACATTTCCCTCACTTTTGATTTGATGGGCAAGATGCAAATTAGCTGACGCCGGCCTCGTCGGTCTTATTGCTTCTGAGTCAGCATATTCACTGTGTCCCACACTTCCTGTCGCTCTCGGATGGCATTTATACCACTTCAATTTTAGAGTTTTTTTTTTTTATTCTTCCTACCTGCCTTCACAGTGACTGACACCATAAGTCAGCAGACACTAATATTGATTAGAGGCCTTTCATTGACCTTTTAGGGCCAACCGTTGGTGCTGCATTTAAGTCAGCACTTGCTGCGCCAAACTTGGAGTATGTTGTGATTTATAAAAGGATATCGGTGTAGGATGTGCATGCTGCTTGGTGAGATTCCGGTGCTGGACAAATGTCCTTTCACCAAAAACCTGCTGGATTCTGTCGGTGGGAAGTCAAGAAGCAACCTTAAAAGCTGGTCAGGTGATATGAAGTTGCAAGATGCCAGATAAGGCTGCACCTCAGTACGAGTTTAACTCGTAAAGTGCCCTATGGTGAACCCCCCACGCGTCGTCTACATCCTTAATATAAGCAAATTTTAATGGGACTAATAAGGGTACTTTTTACTTTTTCCTTCCAAGTCTATCTGTCTTCCATTATCAGTGATAATATGATTTAATATTTTGGAGTAGCAATTTTCCAGAATCAGACAGAAGCACTGGTTCAGGGGTCAGTGGGCCACCAGTTTGTGTGGACATATGTTGTCTGTGTGTAAGTCAGAGAAAGCTGAAATTGATTTTTTTGAAATTGACAAACGTTTCAATTTAGTGAATTTCGTTCCTTGAAGTGATGTCCTGCTCACTGGGCTATGGTGAAAACAGTAACTGGTGGCAGCTGTATATTGGATAAGATCCATTCTCCGAAGAAATAAATTAAACTCTGCTGCTTGTGCTGTCACCAACTAAACAACAAATATACGTCAAACTGCCGGGATTTTTCTCTGTTGCATCAATGATGCCTCCTAGCTTTTGACAGCTACAACAGAATCAAAGGGCTAGTCTTCATTTAAACTCCTGCAGCAAATCAATTATTTCTTCTGTATGCGTGTGTGTGTGTGTGTGTGTCCATGGGATTATGAAGGCGCACACATTTATTCCTGTATCATTTATTTCTCCGTCAATCAAAAGAGCAGGTTTGCGGCAGTTCTCGGCCTTCTTCCAACTAATTCAGAGCTCATCCCGTCCTATAACAAGCAAAGCTCTTCTCAGAGCATGGATAGACAAACAGACAGACAGACAGAGAGAGACAAACAGGGAGAGAGAGAGAGAGAGAGAGAGAGAGAGAGAGAGAGAGAGAGAGACAAACAGACAGACAGACAGAGAGAAAGACAGATAGATAGATAGATAGATAGATAGATAGATAGATAGATAGATAGATAGATAGATAGATAGATAGATAGATAGATAGACAGATAGATAGATAGATAGATAGATAGATAGATAGATAGATAGATAGATAGATAATTTCAAGGCAACACCCACTTCCTCAAATACTGCATGTTTATTATGTCAATATATTTACTATATACGGAGATGAGGTTCAACCAGGACAAATTGCCAGTTTGTCAGAACACAGTGAGTCTACCGATTTAGATGATTTTCATTTGTAGATGATTGTAGGTAGATTATTCCTTGACTAGAAGGAAATGCAGGACAAACAGCAGGCAGCTTAATTGAACTGAACTGAGTTACACTTAGAATAGAGTGCAGGAATGAGTGACGCATAGCTACAACACAAACATGAACATGAGAAAGGGGACCTAATATTAAATACACTCTGGAGCAGGAGTTTAGGTGGTTTCAATAACTCTCAATTACAGCCAATCTTAGATGGACTGACCAGAGACTTATACAATAAATGTTAAAAAACAATGTAATGCATACATGCCTGACTGCATTACATCATGCAAATGCAACTCATCATCATAAGGCATTGACACTTCAAACCAAGGTTTGCCACAATTTTATAACTAAGGTAAAATAACCACTGATCCATTTAAGCAAGGCATTATGGGAACACATGTATGGCAGCTGTCGCTTTTATAATCCATTTATACGATCCAGCTCTACAGATAAGCTCTCTGTGTCAGACCCTGGGACTGTAGGATGGAATATCAAATTATAATGACACTGCAAAACAATTTCCCCTAAGATGACGATGAATTCATGTATCAGAATTAACTAAAAGGTGACGAAGTGTCACTTATTTTTCTTCAAAACGTATTCTCCAAACACATATGATTGTATTATTTACCTTAACACTCTTAGAATGTTATATTTCCTTTCTGTTCTGCCTCTCTGGGAAGCAAACCTGATAAATGGATCTCCGAGGGATAATAATATAATCACTTTTGATCCCAGCCAGCGTAATAAGTGACATTGACATTGCAGGAGGGTGGCCATTTTAAAATCTAATCTTTTAGTGGTAAAACAAATGATTTCTTCCAGTGCTATTCTTCCCATACCGGCACCCCCAACCCCCAAGACACCAGAATTCTTCACATCTTCCTTTATTCCTGATAAAAGCCTCAACCACCAAGGTCTTTATGACCTCAGGAGAGCTTGCAGGATCAGACAGCTCCTGCTTTGCTTGCATTTTAGCTGCACTAGCTCGGCTGTCTTATCTATTTCATTTTTCATTGTATGGACTCAGGTTTCTTCATCCCCTTAGGCTCCAGGGGGCACACCCACTTTCTGGTGTTATTGAGTTTTTATGCTGACTGAATGGACACGCGTGATCCCATACAGTGGCATAAATGACATGTAAACCCTTTTCGACACACATGGTTGTGTTTTCAGAAAAACTCACCTGCAGGAAGCAACCGTGCAGAAATTGCCACGGGGCCCAGGTTCCTTTGACTGACAGCAGAGGACGATGAGAAGGGACAGTGGTAAGATATAGAATTGCTGCAGGCGTTAGTTTAGATCATGACATTATTGCCACCGAACAGATAGCAGAAGAAACTTCCTAAGGTCCCCTGAAACATCCCTGCTGCCTCCAATTACACTGATATCACATGCAAATAGGTTTCAGGACAGCAATATTCATGGTGCGCATGTGAAAACCAAAGAGGTTACTTAAGGCCTTGTTATATCAACCTCACCTACGACTATGCTTGCATGAAAAGAGATAATATTAACTGCTTTATTATAAAGCCTCTGAAATTAATCATATTACTGGGTACTTTAAAAAAAATTAAAACCACCTCAACTTTTCTCTCAACCTCTACTTGCTCTCACTGGCATCTTGACTAAATGATTACATGATGAGACAGCATATGATTCAGTGCACAAGGTGAGTTACTTTGCTTTAGAGCCATTTTCTCCTGGCAGATATTGATGCAGACACTTTGCTTCACATTAACCTCAACCTTCAGCTCTACATTTTGCTAATGGTGGGATAAAGTAAGATGTAAATGAGTTATATTATTCTACAAGCAGGGAACTTCTTCAACTGTAGAAGTTGTTTCAGTAATACAGGGCATTTGAGACCAAGCCAATCTTAGCAATGCTTATATGCTTAGTGACTTTAAGCTCTTGTTTAATTTAAGTTAATGCTCGACGTGTGAAGACGTTCACCAAAGGACAGTACGGTAACCACTGCAGGTTACCGTACTGTCTGTCTGTACTGCAGGTTGTGTGATATTTATGTACAAATATCACACAATGATTCAGGAAGATGTTTCTGCATATTACATCATGAGATATGGGACCGGTTGCTACTGTGAAAAAATGTGAAAAAGTATAACACAAAATTTAAAAAGTGCAAATACTCAAAAACAAAACATGAGCTATCTCATCGCAGACTATCTATCCAACTTGAACAATCTGTGTCATGTTAAATTAGCTGCTGAACTAAAACCTGTTACTTTGCAGCCGCTTCTGGAGCCATATTTGAGCTGAACATTGCACCGTATTCAACATTAATGGATCCTTTGCCATTTATGCCTCAGGTAGCATATATTCTGATTCCTTCTTGGAAGAAAGAGATCACAAAGACATGAACTTTTTCAGAACCAAAAATATCCCATCTTGTAATAGTTCAGCATATTTAAAGTATGGTAAAAAATAATAAAAAGATGAGTTTAGATTAAGTGCAATCGGAATGTTTGATATAATTTTGATAAAAAAGTCACAATCACATAGTCCTAGCTCAGGAAATTGCACCTAAGTTAACCAAGACAGACATGACTAGTAGACCATGACACTAAGTGGGTTCACATGGACAGCTAATACCGAATAGATACGGAAAAGAAGTCAAATCAGAAAGAAAATGCTGCACGTAAACACCCCTTTCCAAAATAGAAAGCCCTACCCGATGGATTTCGGAATAATCCCTGGCGGGCGCATGCCCAGCAGCGCCACTCACGAGTGCAATACTGATATTTAATGATGCAGACAACAGCACAGAGTTGTTTTTAATGCAAACTCTCCAAAAAATTAAATCAGAAAGTAAGAAAGAATGAACTCCAACGTCATCATCTACTGGTCTCTTTTAGGCTCATTACTCAGCTGACAGCTCTTCCGATTGATGTGTTGGTACATGTTACATCCATTTCTGATTAGATCACTGCACATGTAAACAGTCAAACAGGAATATTTTTTCGCATTTATTTCATTCAGAAAGGAGAAAAGTCTCCACGTAAACCCAGCTACTGTCTCCCAGGTAGGATCATATATAAAACTAGTGCACAAAAACCCTCCCAGTTCCTGATCTAATCTGGCAGATTAAAGGGAGGAAAAAAGGTTGGACATGTGAATAATCACATAGCGAATTTTCAGCATGAGATCCAGACAAATTGGCTAATAAACACACACATTACAAATAATTTGACTTAAGACATTTACAGCAGTATGTACAAAATTCCAGGCTGTACTTCATACCAACTGTCACCAACGCTCATCTGGTTGGTTCTGACTAGTTCTTAGGGGTTAATGAAGGAGATGTGTTGGGCAGATGAACTGGTATTTAGTGTTGAACAATAATTTTGGCAAAATTAAAGAAAAACAAAGAAAGAAAAAAGACAAGATGGATCAATATATATAGATATTCTATAGGTAATTTATCAAATCACCCAGACCATTCAAAATGTATTTTCTTCTTGTGGGTGTTAATTGTGGCTGTGGCCCATCAGTAGTTGTAGGTCATGGCACGGAGTAATCTTCAATTGTGAAAATTTGAATAATGAAAATAGACAATAGCTTAGTAGTTTGTACATTATCATCATAACACAACCATAGTTCACTGGCAAGCCTTTTAGCACCACTCTGCTGACCTATCAGCTATCTATGGACCACTTAGCGTTTGGAGGTCTGATATATAACATCATGACATTACCTAAATGCCCAACTGACTCTTAACGATTACTAATTATCCCAAAGGAAGCAATTAAACTGGTGAAAAACAGATGCGGGGACCTATCTCAACTAGAGTGGGTAATTACCATACCACCCTCAATATCTGATACAGTTGGCAGCAACGGCCCAAAAGCAGACTAGAGCATTACTTTCACAATAAAACAATGTGAAGCTGAGGTGCTGAGCCATCACTTCCAGGAACTAGTCCAGTCAGATACATTAGAAGCTATAAGGCAAATGGCTGGATTTTCTTCCTGTTACTTCTATTAAGAATGTTTACATAGTGCCTTATTTTAGTAATTTATTGGAGTGCTGTCCAATTAGAGGGCAGGAACCCATAGAAAGAATTTTGATGATCTCATAGACGGCTTTTTGGAATAACTTACTGCACAGCTCTGTATCTCACACAGTGTTACAGTTTCCCCTTCTGATATGTATTTGTTTTTGGACTGTTGAATTATTTGATGCGATTGCAGCCTACTGAGGAAGAGTGTGAGACTTGGATAGTCTTTGAAAAAATAGTCACTCTTTGACAAATTCACATCAAACATTGGCAAAGGTGGAGCCCATCATGCATACTTTACATTGAACTGTTGTTAAGTTGAATGGTTTGGCAGTGAAGAGCAAAGTTTATAATGTATGAAGCTGTTGAAATGAAACCTTGAAAAATGTTACACTAGAATCCTTTCCGGACAAACTGACAAAATAAAACCATATTGCATCGCCTAACAAATCAGTCAAGACGGACAAAGATTTATCCATCAATCTATTTTCTGTCACCATCCTGTTCATAGTCGCACGGAGTCTATACCAGCTGACATTGGGTAGAGACAGGATACAACCTGGACATGCCGCCAGTTCATCACAGGGCTGACAAATAGAGACGGATTACCATTCAAGCTCACATTAACACCTATGAACAATTTAGAGTCCCCAAATGACATATATTACAAGTTTTTGGAAATCAGAGAACCTGGAGAGAACCCAAGCAAACATGGGGAGAACATGCAAACTCCACACAGACAAATCCCATAGACAGAGGTGGTGTATGTGAGGCAACTGTGCTACCCACTGAGCCATCCTGATGGATATCAGATTTGAAATATTAAAGTTTTCCAACTCAATCCACTGTTTGCACATTTAGAAGTTCCCATTTTCCATACTCATCGATGTTTTTTTGCTGAGATCCTCACTTACATCGTATTTATTCACCACCTCATAAGGTTCAACATCGTAATGGGAGTTAATACACAGCTGAAAAGAAATATCAGCTTGTGTTTAGAGCAGCATTATTATGACATTTGTTTGAGCTAGACACAAATCAGTTTCATCAATTTAAACTACATAATTTGTGCTTTCCAACCAGCCCCTCATTGTGTCGATGTGAGTCATTTACGTTCTTTGATGAACTATAAGGTGTGTTTATTAAAACATTTGGTTAACATTACTTATGCAACAACATGTGTATCAATCAATTCCCTTTTTGATTTACTGTAGGAGGCACATATCGTCACTGTGTCTGTCTGTCCTCACTTGTTGGCACTACAAGGTCAAGCTGGAATCATTTCAAGTGTTGTTGTCTACTATCTGTTGGTCCTATGATAAAGAGAGGATTCCCATACCCTTATATGACGTTGTAATCAGCTCAAACTCAACCCTCGGTTATGCCTTGAAACTTACTAAGCTGAGCTGCGATTGTCATCTCTCCTCACATAAAGAAATATGTGAGGAACATTTTTGTTGAAGGAGAAACAATGACACTCTTTATCACACACACAACACGACAAATCTCTTGTAAAGCACGATGAATAAGTCGGTCGGGATTTTTTCTGAGCTGATTTTCGGAACACGTCTTTAGTTTGCCAGCTTAACCAGTGTGGGAAACGTGGTCATTACACACATAGTTATGTTTTTTCCCCATTAGTGGAAACTGGGAAAGGTTGACGGCCTCCTGTTCTTTTCAGTTCAGGAAATGCGGCGCCTCATCATCACATTTTGAGGTCAGTCAGTTTTATTAATAGATGTGTCATTAAGGGTTTTGATGGCTCGATTTTGCTAATCTAAGCTAAAATACCTCTAAGCCAATATCAGGTCAGACGGATAGAGGATTAACTCAGCAAGATCAGTATAAATATTATCAGAGCGTACGATCACGACATTTTAGCCGAAATTTGTTTTTATGAGGAGGATTAACAATTTCATCTATCCATTAATTCTTCTTCTGCACATTTTATACCACCATTTTAGTATAAGTGTAATAGTAGTATAATAATACCAAATGCACCTGATGAAGAACTACACATTATCAATTGCACATTTATATTAAGAAAGTCGTCTAAAAGCTTCGTTTAACAGCCGATCACCTGGATGGAAATGCGGCTGTGGCCGTTTCAAGTTCAGCAGATTTGGCGATGTAAGACTTTTGGCTGCAAATGCGACAAATTACCTAAGCCAAGATCTCAGACTGTCTATTACTTCATGGCTTATATCCAAAATGTGCCCACAGCGGTGCAGGGATGTTTGGCTTTGTGACTTAATGATCCATGACTCTAGTCAATAGATGCTCATTGAGCATATCGCTGAAATATAATTTAATTTTCTACTGATAGCAAAGTATGAGTATCCACATGAAATCTTTAATGAGCACAAATCCAACATAAAACAGTGAAAAAACAATGTGGAAATTTCAATGGAAATAGACATTTCTGTTTCATCCATCTGGTTTATGCAAAATAATTGGAGTTGACTTAACTATTGCAATCAGACAATTTGTTTTCATGTTTGAAAGGCCTACCACAGAACACAGTAAAGTAATTCAGACGTTTAGTGAAATGACATGCTCAATTCACAATAATGGTTTGGTGTTAAAATGGGTCATTAAATACCTCTTCATCATCATGAGATGATTTCTGTCTCAGTTGAATGCAACCAGGATGTACCTCCTGGTGAACATCACTTGTTAAAGCGACACAGACTGCCAAAAGTTGCAACTTTGATGTTCTCTAAAGGATGGGTTGCTTCAAAGTCATCTTCATAAAGTGCAATGGTGAATTCATTCATTGTAAGTTGGCATTTTCCTTCAAGTTCTCTGTTAAGCTTTCATTCATGTGGAGCGTACACTTAATCGCATAGATCTTCTCTAAAATGTTAGGTGTACTTGTGGATGTGCTATATATGGACAAGTGCCCTCCTGCCCTGCCCTGCCCTCAAGTATGATGTTCTATCAGCATGAAATGAAAATTTCTGTTCACAGGCTGTTCTATAAGCAGCTCCTGAAGAGCTATCTTCAGTTTCTGAGAGAGTATAATTCATTTCTCTCCTGGGTGATTCGTCCACATTACCTAATGCATGAAATGGTTGCCAATGTTTCCATATGAAGCTATTGCATTATTGACTTACCATGCAATAAGAATCAGTTGACGATTCCAGTAATCGTGATCTCCTCTGTCGCCTGTCGGATGTAAAGCAGTGTGGGTATCCCTCGGGATGAGCTGGAGAGTGTTGCTGGGGAGAGGGAAGACTGCTGCCACCGTGACCCAAACCTGGATAAGTGGAAGGAAATAAAGGAATTACTGACGTACCGATTGCGTATTCAGGAAGGGGGGTCTAAAAGCAAAGTTTCCAGCTTTCTCATCTTCATTTCCAACTCGGGTCCAGGTCCCAAGTAAATTGGCCTCCGCTTGCTCTCTTCTTTGAGAATTTTCTGCAGTTTTTTTTTCAAGGTATCCATTCTCTGTTACTGCCAACCAAGTCAGAAATGAGCAGTCGCATAACAAACATAACTTAATGATTTCTTGAGTAAATTCACAGATTTTCTTTTTCTAAATTTGATGATAACTACTGTATTGATCTTGAAGGCATTTCAGGAAAGCAGTTTCTCCAGCTAAACACACGCACACACGCACACACACACACACATATATGCTGTTAAAAACACATCAATAACATAAAAATAAGTAAATAGAAGTCATTTAAGGTTTAAATTGCAGTCTAACTGTGCATTTCTGCTACGTATTGATCCATTTAGCCATTTGAGAGGCTGTTTCCATCTTGAGCTTATTAACTTTGTTTGTTTTGAATTATCTGTGGTACACTAGCTTCCCTTCATATTTTACTTTCTGTTGCATGAAGTTTCCAAGGGTATACTGCAATCACTTGTTGTGCTGTTCTTTTTTCTTTTTCTTAATATTAGAGGCATAATGGCATCTTTAGCAGAGATACTAAATAAACTATATTTCCCATTTGAAGATATTGCCATAAAATCATTACACAAATACAGCATGTTTGTTTTTTGAAATTTTTATTAAGTTAAAATAAGATAAAGGAATAAAATACGATGAAAGGAATCAATTACCTTTGAATAAAAAGTACAGTTCCCTCCAGAGTTTTTGACACACTTTAAAATTCAGAATTCAAAGCTGTCCTTACATGACCCCAACATTTGGTGACTTCGTAAAAACAGTCCATCATATATATCATCCATCCATACAATTTTTTCTGTATATGCTGGGTTGGGTCGTGGTGGCCGTGGGCTGAGAAGGGTTTTATGGATGTCCTCCTCAGCAACCTTCTCCAGCTCATCCTGGGGGACCTTTGAAAAAAGTACAGTGCCCTCCAGAGTTATTGGCAAACTTGAGAGAGTAAAATGAAATGCAAACAAAACATTTTATCGTCTGTGTCCATTATATTTAATTTATTCACAAAAATGTATCCGTTAACTCAAGTAACATTATTTAAGCTGTATTACATTCTCAACATAAAACAAATATTTTTTGGCTGCCACAATTTTTGGCACCCTGAATTTAATATTTTGCGCAGCCCCTTTTAGCTACAGTAAGAGTCCTGAGTCTCTCTGTGAGATGAGGTTTGAGAACACATGGAGAAGATCTGAGACCTTTCCTCTACATCCAAAGCCCACTTTAAGTTTTCTGGCAGATGCTTTTATGTCTTCATTCAATATCTGATGGTATTTGATCAAGTCCATGGAACCATGTATTTTAAGAAGATGTCCAGTGCCGCCAGCATCAGAGATCCAATAAACTTCACAGTGGGTATGAGGGACTTTTCTGTATGGCTTCCTTTCTTGCTGCAACACACCCATTTTTAACATTTGATACCAAAACTATTTTTTAGTCATATATGACCTATGACTTTGTTCCATTGAAGGTACCAGGGCTGTTTTGCAAATTATTGGCACTTTACTTTGTGTGTTGATGACAGCAGAAGTCTTTTCTTGCTACTATCCCAAACATTTTTTGATGCACAGTCGTCGTCTGAGCCCAAGATTCGCCTGACATCAGCGACTTAAATTGCAACCCTTGGAGTGTCTTTTTCCAGTTGAACCATCCTCCACAGCGTGCATTGGGTCAGTTTGTAGATGCATCCTCTTCCAGGCCAATTGTTAACATCTCCAGTCCATTTAAACTTCTTTATTATTGATCTAACTTTTGAAACTTATGTTGTTAATTGTTGAGAGATTTTCTTGTATCTATTGCCAGATGTATGCAGCCGCAGTATCTTCGCACATCGTTGCTGGGTTCTCTGTTTTTTCCTATTGCGAAGAATGTCAAAGATAATTGATTAGTTCTGTGTCACCTCATATTTAAACCCCAGTAAAACAGGAAGTCTTTGTTGACCACTTCAGAGTTACTAGTCAAACAGGTGAACCTAAAAACATGAAGTAGGACTGGGAATATGCATCTCTTATCTTTTAATCATAGAATTTCCAAGGGGTGCCAATAATTGCGGCACAAACACATGTTTTAGAGCAATATGTTGTTAGGTTTTTTTTTTAATTATGTTACTTGAGTAAAAGGTTCTATTTTGTGAATAATAATGAATTTAAGATCATGGGTAAAGACAATAAAGATTATTTTTATTTAAAAAGGTGCTAATAATTCGAGCGCTTGTATATAATCTTAACCAAGATCCACTTATTGTCATTCTTGTAATTAGTTTTTTAGTTTACACATTGTTTACTGTTGTTCCCCCACTCTGATTGTCAACACCTTCGTCTTGTTAATCCCTGCCTCCCAGTAATTTAATCTGTGTTCCCCTCTCCACCTGTGCCAGATTGTGTTGTTCCCTTGTGCCAACCTTTCGAGAGTGATTCCTCGTGTTCCCTTTGATTTATGGCTCTGACCTCTGCCCGTGTACCAAACGTTGTATTTTGCCTGACCCTTTGGTTATTGTTTGCATGCCTTTACCTATGAAAGAGACTGATTCACTAGATATTGTGGAAGTCTTGTTTTTGGATCCTAACTGTGGTACCAGCTTGACATTTATGAAGAATTTTCCACAGCTCAGTCACATCTTCTGGCCAGCACTATCTCCCTCTGCTTACTCAGGCCATCAGATAACACTTTTAGAAACTCTGAATCAAATATAATTAGTAAATGTATTACTTGAAATGGCAGTAACGTACTTATAGCAATTCAAGAACAACAAATTAAAATCACTTTCTGTATTTAAAATTCACCCAGGAGAGAACTAAATCCAAGAATACCAAGGAAATGCCATGCTAACCCTTGGAGGTGTCACATTTGTGGAAAGTTTTTCCACTGTCCTTTAATGTAGTTGCTGAGGGAGAGCACAGTGAGAGGATTCAGACAAGGAGATGGTGTTGGTGTGGGCTCAGCACAAAAAGTAAGAACCAACTTATTCAAAGTAAAAGCAATTCCCAGTAGTGTCATCATCCAGTACCGCCACCAAGACTTTCTATTCACAGAGCGAGGAGAGAAAGGTTCCGAGGCTCCATGTGGGTCATTTCAAGAGGGTGTTTTAAATATACAAACAAAAGCTTTCTTACCCAATCATAGCAACACCTCAGGGAGAACTGATTGTAGGAGTGTGAAGATAATGTTGTTTTTTCAACAGGGTGACATTGTCACGTTTCCTTGCAACAGCTGGTGTTGCTTAATTTAATTTTTAGTAGAAATCAAGAATTGGGCTGTTTTCTGCAAAATGGACAACCTCTGCACCCACTGTGGCAATTTTGTCCCATTTTAATCAATTCTTGCATCAAACACTAAATAGCAAGCTGGAACTTTATGTCCAACGTTTTAATTAATTAAAAATGAAATGGTTTTACATCATAAAACAGGCATATATTTAAGACTGGCCATAAATCAAGAGTATGTCTGCCCCCAATTTATTCGTTACATCATCCATTAAGAATTTAAAACTGTTCTTGCATGACTCCAACATTTTGTATCTTCGTAAAAACGGTCCAGTATATATACTATCCATCCATCCATTTTCTCCCAAATATGCTGGGGTGGGTCGTAGTAGGCCCAAAAGGGCATTTCAGTTGTCCCTCTCCTCAGCTTCTGTCTCCAGCTTATCCTTTGGGATCCCAAGGCGTTCTGGGACAAACTTGGGGTGTCCTCCCAGTTATAAGTGCCTGGAAAATCCTAAAGGTAAGTGGAGGCATCCGAATAAGTATATAAACCAACCAGCCATTATATTATAACCACCTGCCTCATAATATCCAAGAAAGAATGGGCTATTATGGAGCTGTTATCGCTGTTTCCGTGTCCGCCGCAGATTTGTTGTTTTAACGCGATAACTCAAAAACTATTCCATCATTTTCCAATTTGATTCCAACATAGACCTAAGTATGAGAAAGAGCTGAAGTGATTTTTTGAAATGACGGTTGTATATATTTCTAAGTCATTGTTCCCATTTAGTGTAAATTTGGTGCATATGAATCAAGTCGAGGAGATTAATCCAGTACAAATTGTTATTAACTCCTAATAGTTCACATTTTACTCACTTCTTAAATTTTTGTCCAATGTAGTCCAAATTACAGGTGCATAGGAATCAACATAATATCAACTCACAAAGGGATTGCTTTTACAACGCAGGGGAAAGGGGGCTTTTTCATGGGTATACCCTTGCTATCAAGGGTGACAGCCTAGGCTTAGTTTGTCTCAGTTGCCAATTTTTGCTGCTAAAATTGCTCTGACCTGTCAAGACATGGATTTCACAAGACCTCTGAGGATATGTTGGTGGTATTCATGGCATCAAGATGTTGAAAGCAGATCCTCTAAGATGTTGCAGCCTCCCTGTCAAAAACAGTGTCCACCCGAATGGCAGGACCCTAGGTTTCCCGGCAGACCATTTCCCAATCCTTAGCCTCTGCTATTGCTCCCTGATCCGGTTTGAATCGGGATTTACACATTGTAGGCGATTTCAGCAGTAGACAGGGGTAACTATGAGTCATTGTGTTCTGACACCTTCCTATGAGAACCAGCATATTCTCAGTAGTTTTTGCTACAGGAGCTGTGAGATCAGTGGGATCAGACTACACAGGCTAGCCTGACAATTTGACCCTTGTTAAAGTCACTCAAATCCTTGTGGCCATCCTGGCCGATACGTCCCAACCACTGGCAAGGGCCGTTGTAATGAGGTAATCAATGCCATCAGTGCTTATTGACTTTACCTCGTAATGAAGTGGTTTTAATGTTGTGGCTGATAAGTGTTGAATAGGTATGACTCCCTAATGTGAGCAGTTAACACAGAGAGTGTTTAAGATGTGGGCCAGGCTCAAGAACCAAATTTCATGTATTTCCAATTAAAATAATGTTCAATGATAATATTTTATTTATAAACAATGCTTTGCATGATCCAAATTTTTCATTTCTCTCTTTTTTGAGCACCTGGTGAGAATATTTTGAACGTGTCAGTTAATATATTAGTACTGCATCCCTTAAATGTACAGTTTGTTAGAAATAAAGCCAGATGTATTTACATATTGCAACATATGAAAATAAAATATTACGATGATATGGCCCAGGATGGAGAGGCCATATTTTCAGGAAGAAGACCATAAAGTCTGAGGAATGTGATTTCCACCTGATTTGACACAACTGTTTTTCATCTAAAGATTGATTCCACTGTGTACATACTGTTGTGTACTTCTGACCCTTAATCCTGCCTGCAAAGTTTTTCTTGGAAAGATTATTCACAATCAATCCCCTTATTCAGAGTGATAATTCTCCATTTCATACCTTCCTATGGCACAAGCCGGTAGTTGTTGTAGCTCTGTGCTAACTGTGAAGGGAAGATGATTGTATTCCCTGAATGAGAAACTTGCATGAGCGCTAAAATGAAGCAATGTTCAAGAAATCAGATATATTTCTGTGGGTCCTCAGAGTTATCCTTTTGTAAATCTGTTTTGGTTTCAGGATACGTTTCAGGCTTTTTTTTATTGATTACTACCTCTGCAGCATTTTGGTAATCAGTCAATAACCAATTTCAGAGTCATATTGAGCACAATCCTTCAATGTTTAAAGCTTTGTTGTCAGTACCAATTGTAGGGCAAACATATCTCCCTGTAGCTTATTTCAATATGCAGTAGGTAGTTGGACATTACTGCTAGTTTTTAACTCAAAATGTTTGTTTCAGTGATTAGTAAGGGGGGCAGTGGATGCCTGAGTGGCAGGTTTTTAACCCGTTTAATGACACATGTTCATTCTATGTTATATTTTGGGAACACATGCTTCCTATTTAAATGCTGTTAATTAATGCTGCTGCAAAACAAGGCTTACAGCACTCAACTTCGATTTTGGTCTATCAGGCTCCACTGAATCTTTGCATGGATGGTTTCTGTTGAAATTCTTTCAAGAAATGAAAAACATGATAATTGGGTATATACTTCCCTTCATCCACTACAGGATTACTCTCACAGTGAATAATTTAAGGTAGTGTTGCATGGATATGATACCAAAAAAAAAAGGCACTGTTTATAAAATTTAGTGGCGCCTAGCAGCAAAGTTCCATATTGCAACTTACGTATACTACACCTCAGCTCATCCGTCTCTATCCAAGGATATATGATGGCCTTCAAGTGTTAAAAAGATGCCATTATATGTAGCCTTTCAAGGGATGGGGTTCCTTAAGATAGATATATTTAGAAATTAATAATCAATCTTCACATTGTGGTGAAGATTGAATTATTTTGGCCTCGTTTGGGGAGGCCAAAATAATTTTAAAAAAGAACGGGGTGTGAAACCTCGTCGTCATCAAGGTAAGCATGAAGACCTGACTCGTGAAACCATTGAGAGGTAAACAGCTGAGGTCTGTGCAGTCTACCTGGGTAATTCGAGTCAGTGGGTGACGGATGGCCTGAAATGATCACTCCCCGAGAATGAGAGAAAAGAAAAAAAAACACTCTAGATTTAGTTTCTGGCTTTTCTGTTGCAACTGTACAAATATGGTGGTGAAATATGGAACAGAACCCGCTGTCTCTGATGATAATGGTAAAAGAATATAGATTTATTATTTTCAGTAAGTTATACACTAAAAGACATTTGCAAATTGTAACCACGTATTCAAAGTAATACCACAAAAAAAAAGCTGTGGTATTGCTCTCTCTCTCTCTCTCTCTCTCTCTCTCTCTCTCTCTCTGGTCAATTGCCGGTGTGGTGTCGACATATATTTATTGATAGACTTGTAACTGTAAATGGACAACCTTTATCATGGCCATAAAGATTATGAACCGTGATGTGCAGAGTGATACAAGGATTTCTCTCATCCTATCCGTTGCCCGCATCAAACAAAATTGTGACACTGACACCGTAGACGAATGCCAAAACAACCACGCTTAAGGATAATGATTGCTGAATCATCTGGAACTTAAACTATCCTCCCCACTGATGTGTCAGCAATGCTCTTTGTATTTCTTTTAATTGTACATCACTCTGCCACAACACTAAAAAAATCAAAGCCCTATCAAGACAATCAGCTCCAAACTGAATGTTTGTCGTGGAGGGTTCCAGCTGTGAAGCTGATTGCAAATGTTGATAAAGTGGGGCAGAGGCAAAGAGTAAAAAAACTGCATACAGTTCTAATCTTTTAATGGCACACACCCTGTCGAAGTGGAGGAGGAGAAATATACAGTATGTAATGTTCTGAAGGTGCTCGAAGATTTCAAGCACTGATAATGGTATGACAATGGGAAAATAATCTACAAATATATATCTGTGGAGGTGAGACTCTGTGCTCATACGAATGGGTGAATTATTAAAGACGATATTTTTTTCACTTTTGAAACCATAACTCATACTTAGAATCGACATTTGGAATTCTCTAACTTTTAATCCCGCAAGATCTGATTCATTTAGATTGCAAACTTTAAACTTCATGACATAAACCATTTTCTGATTAATAGATTTCTGTTGAAGACTGGAAGACCATTAATGATAAGCTACTGGATATGTTAAATTTACTCAGTCATGTCACTTTGATTGATGGAAAACACACTCACTGTAATCACAGTTAAAAGGTTGTTTTCCATCATTCCCCGGCCGAACTTCTGCTTTGGTGTCGCAGTTGTTGGATCGCTATTCCATCTCACTGTCTGATGTTTTCACCTGTGATGGAGGACAGCCCTGGAGCCTCGTCGGCTAGAGTAGGTCCTAAAAGGTGGTAACCTATCTAATGTGTCCGGGCTGGTGCTGGAGGCAAATGAAAATGTTGTAAGGTGTCTCTATCATTGGTCATAGCAGTCTCTCAACAACACATCATGGTATGACACATCCACCAAAAGTCCTCCATCACGTAAGATCGGTTGAAAGATTCTTTAATTTTGAATTGTTTTTTGTTTGTTTTAAATCTTGATAGACCTGCTCAGAAAAGGAGAACATTTGAGTAATGAGAATCTTATATCTATCAGCCCTCTTTGGTCTGATTCTTCAGCTCTTCAGGCCCAAGAGGGTGTACACAAAGCCAAGAACCAAGAAAGCTGTTATAAGATAACCGATCATAACCATCTGTAATCTGAATTGCAGTCCCTCAAAGTAATCACACTGATAAGACGACTAAAAAAAATTAGAATCATGTTAATAAGTCTTACTGTTTCTACAATGCTTTGTATTTAGATAACTCACACCATGCTTAAATGAAACTAAAGGAAATGGGTGCAAATTTTGTCACCCTTTAAAACAATGTTGACAGTCTTCAATTAGCCTGGTCCAAAACGGACATATAAATTAAAAATGCACACAAACAAAGGTGGCGAAATGTGATTTACCGTCATTGGAAAACCTTAGTGACGGAGGACGCACACATCTACACGTGCGCTCCAGTCTGATGGGGATGGATTAGAGGCAGACATGGAGCTCTCGGTTCTTCAGTGGCTCTCGGTTCTTGTTCTTGATGTAAATAAGGCAGAAAAAGTTCAGTTTGCTTGAATAGGACAGATAATTTAGATAGATACTTTATAGTCATTGCATATTCTCATACATGAAACTTTTGTTCTGCAGCAATCCATAAACCTTAGCAGCGTTAATGTTAATAACGCTGCTAAGGTTTGTGGATTGTAATAATATTTTAATGAATAAGAACAAATAAAACAAATTCAAAATTCACAGGGGGGTAACAGCAGCCTAAGAGTTCGGCAGACTATTAACAGCCCTGGAGAAGAATTGTAAAAGTGCTACTTCAAACTATTGGGTACCTCTCCTGTGATATCAAAAACCTGTCCAGATCCATGTCTTGAAATGTATTTTTAGTCTGTGATCGTCCCCGATCTCCAGCTGCTCCCGTGCCTCCAGTGTTTCTCTGACACTTAGGTAAACGTAGGCATTCATCATCACATGGGCTTGTCAGTCTTTTGACTTTTCAAGCAAATAAAATACTTTACTCACTCGCTGGCTTGCATGGATTTGCTGTCGGGTGCCCTTTAAGTTTGCTTAGAATGTGTTCTTGGTTTGACATTTTCATACCACAAACCAGGCACAGAGGGAGAGGGCATGATGGATGTGCGGTGAAGAAGTAACCATTAGACAAGGAGCTGTCACAATACTTGTTTGTTCTTTCTCTTGCTGCTGGCCTCTGCTGCCCTTTCTGCCGAGCTTCTACCCTTGTGATGAAGATGACGACTCAAGTTAACTTATCTGATCCTGGGGGTTTTCTTTTCTAAAATCATTGCATGATTTACTTTGTTACTTTGTATGTGTGTATATATATATATATATATATATTTATATATATATATATTTATTTATTTATTTGAAAGAGAGAGTGAGAGAGAAATTTAAAATGGATGCTATGCCCAGCAAATATTCTACCAAACTGACCTCTACCCTGCAACTGACTGTGTACGAGGAGCATGTAACATACAACAGATAGCAAACAGTCAGCATAAACATTTAATGTCTGAAGGAGAAGGGGGCCAAGGGCCTGTCCTTGGAGGCAGATCATAACCCATATTTTAAGTGATTTCCACCAAGAACAAATCATATGCGAAAAGTGCTTTCAAGTTGTGTTGGTCCACAAAGCTACACAACAACCAACTTGATGAGTACATGTGGGCCAATGGCGGCACCAGATGTTTAACATGTAAGTTCATCTGCAACATCCCAGACGCGATGTGTTCCCCCCTTTCTGATCTTGCCTTCCCTCTCTATAGGACCTGCACCTCCAACCTCCCTCCCCCGTCCTGCTGATTATGAGACATACCTCCAGAACATCTTCAGTCTGTGCCTGCATTTAGGGCAAGTTCACGGTTTGTGGGAAACATCATTCCTCCTACCCAAGAAGAGACACTCCAGGGAGCTCAATGACTTCAGGCTGGTGGTATTCACATCCCACCACAGCAAGATGCTGGAATCGTTGATCCTCCATCTTGGACCAGGAGTAGGTGGGGGTTGAGATTTTTTTTTTTCTGCTCCACCTGGTCCTCTCATAACTTGAGCAGAAGAGTGGTGCCGTGAGAATTGTGTGCCGTCTCGAGGGCATTCAACACAATCCATCCCTCTTCCTGCAAGATAAACTGACTGGAATAGAGGTTGACCCTCACCTGAATACCAGTTCGTCCAACTTGGAGTGTGCATCCAACGTGACGACCAGCAGCACCGGACCAGCCCCCTCCTGCTCACACTCTATACGGCCGAACTCAACTACAACTCAGACTTGTGCTGCATGCAGAGGTATCTCCCATTAAAAATTACATTGTGGAGTGTATCAGACGGATGGCAGGATGGGGAGTACAGGAACTTGGTGGATGTTTTTGTGACTGAAAAAGCTGCAGACAAGATAAACTGCACTGACAGCTGACTGATGTTAAAGCCAATAACAGACAAATGCATATCAGTCTTATAAATATCATCTACAGCCACTTTTGAATCATCAATGGCAGCTGCAGCAGGCTGCTTTCCTCATCTCTGCCTTTTCTCAATCCTGGTCAGCGACTGCCTGCATTATGTCATTGTTGTATGTCATTTTAATGTCTTTATAGTCACTCTCATTTCCAGGTTTTCTCTCTGTATGTTTACCCTAATTGAGTAAAAACCAATCCGATGTGATACGTCTAGTTAGCCGTCACTGCTGAGTGCACTCTGGTGTAAGGTCAGGGCTCATAGCCTGCTCTGCCAGTTGACCAAATCAGATCACATGAATTGGATTTTTTTTTAAACACAAAAATTCAGGGTTTTTTTGAGTTTTTTTCCTCAAATGTATTCATTTGATTCCCTCGAAAATAAAGAATATGAAAAATATTAATAAACCTTATGTGGCAGGATGGGTTTGCTCCCCCTCCTCTGCGTCCCTCGATTACACCGGCAAGTGTTTCACGTTGACCTTGACCGAATTGCACTGTGTTTGAAGCTGCTTTGGCGGGACCAGAGAAAACAGCTGTAATTAATGGCCGCATGCTCCCGGATGAGCTGCTGTCTTGTTTTAGCCTTGTTTTAATGAGTATATTGGCAACTTCAATCAATCAATCAATCTTTATTTATATAGCGCCAATTCACAACAACAGTTGCCTCAAGGTGCTTTCCAGAAAGAGCAGGTCTAGACCAGACTCTTTATATAATTATCTACAGAGACCCAACAAATTCCTCCTTGAGCAAGCACTTGGCGACAATGGCGAGAAAAAACTGCCCTTTAACAGGCAGAAACCTCGAGCAGATCCAAGACTCAGGGTGGACGGCCTACTGCCATGACCGGTCGGGTTTGAAAAAAAAGAGAGTGAGAGCGAGAAAGAGAGAGACACAGGTGAGGA